>JAGXCT010032892.1:0-12027 GCA_022495035.1 Philopotamus ludificatus
TGGCAAAGACCCGCCCCAGGGTTATAAGGCCACTGTTTAGTTTAGTTTAGTTTAATAATTAGTGCCAAAGTAACTATATAATGTTTTTAGAAAAAGGATTTAGGATCTTCAGTATCAACTTTTACTCCACTTTATAATGTTGGAATATAAGTAATAAAGAGTATCAAACTGTCCGGTTGACTCTGATTACTGGAGAGTTTCAGACAGCAACTATCCTCACGTATGGCAGAAGAAAAAGCACACGCGAACAAGCTCAATGGTAGTGAGGTGGCGCCCATAAGAGCCACTCGCGCAGTACAAGGGGGTTTTTTAAAAGAAAAATTAAGAATTCGTTAATATCTTGAGTTATAAATAGTACTTTATTCATCAACAATTTATTTTCGCAATTATTATTCTTTATAATTTTTTAGACAATTAAAAAGATTTTAGCTTGTAGGATTTATTAAAAACTTGGGAGTCCCAAATATACCCCATCGGCAAGGCTAGGTTAATAATTAATTAAATTAAAGTACAAGGGGGTTATGTACTTCGCCAACCAACACCTTGAAGAAGTGCTTTGCCAAGTAGATCGTCCTTATTTTCTCAAGGGTTACATATCCCAGGCAGCCCTGTATCCATGCGCTGTGGTATAAACTTGGGTTTATAATTCTTATAACACTGGCCAGGGGGTGTGTAAGAAGAACAAAACAAATAATATAATATAAATTTCAATCCAACTGAAATAATATTAATATTAAAACGAATGTGTCGTGGTTTGACACTTGGGGGAATATTAGTGTGAGTGACTCATTCCCCATCTTTAGAATCAGAAGATATAGCCATTATATCGTTCTTTATAATCCTAATATTTGTTTGCTTGAAAATCATTAGGAATATTAAATAATAATGAACGACGATACACTGATACAAATATTTTTTATATAATATATTGAAAAAAAATCCCTAAATTTAGGCAAAATATAATTTTTAATATGAATTTTTATTAGTCTTAAAAGATATTTTTTTTTATAGACGCTGATTCCACTTGTCATACACGTAATTGTCGGGAAGCACTGGGGATTGCATGTGACCATATTACCTTTAATCTCAGCTCAAGTTGGACATATTTTTCAGCATCCGGTTTGGCTAATAAATTAAATCTTAAAATATATTTAAAATTTTCTATTTTCTATAAAAAATATTAGAAGGACCCAAATGTTTAAATGCTTAATTATTCAAAATAGTTACCAATATTTTCTATGAACTTTTCCCATATATTACGTAAATCTAAAATGCTTTTCTTATAAAACTCTGCAGGTTTAGAATCGAAATAGTCCGAAAGGACTGGTTTTATTTCATCTTTTAATTTAAAAAAATCTCGTAAATAATTCTCCAATGAGCGAAAAATCTGATAATCGAAAGGAGCCAGGTCTGGAGAATAAACTGGATGCAATAAATCTGTCAAACCTAATGTTGCGACTCTTCTTTCTTCCTCAGAAACTCATAGATACCGCTCCTCATGTGTTTATTTCTTCCAGTCAACGCATGCAGGACCCAATTGCTTCCTTTTTTAATCTTTAGCATTTTTTAAGATATTTTTGAGTTGACGACCATGAAGTACCGGCTTGGCTCGATAATTCTTCGATACTAAGAGTCGGATTTTTTTCAACCTCTTCTTTCAGGGCTGCTTCTTTTATTTCATGGAATCCACTTTTGGCTCATTTTTTAAATCAATATTGCCTGATTTAAATTTTTTGAACCGTCTTTGACATTTCCTGATGTTTCATGCGACTCCATAAACATCGCGAATATTTTTTGTTGCCTCCGTTGCGTTTTTTTTGCGTGAAGCTGAAACAGCAAATGGTCCTCCGAAGAACACGTTTCGGTCAATATTAAAGGGACACGTAAAAAAAAATTTTTTCTACGCAAAACGAAGATTTGAGAATCTTTACTAATTATAATCTCATTGACACAACTGTTTTTACAATCTTATTAATTTTTTGGATTCTTCAGAAGCTGACATTATATTTTGTTATTATTATTTATTTTTATTTTAATTAAATTTGTATGGTTCATTTTATAGCAGGAAATAAACAACTTCCGGTTGGTGATTCCTTGCAAATTTCCACAGGGCAAGACTCCGTCGTGTGTGACATGTGGTCAAATGTCAACATGCATAGATTCGGGCATGTGGAAAATTGAATATATTTATTTGGAAACCAAAAGTTGAAAAGTCAAACAGGGCCGGAACTAGCCTATATCCGGTTCCGATGTTTGACTTGCTTTATTAGCAAACTTGCAAAAGCGTTCATTACACAGCGCTTGGTGCCAAAGTCCTCGAAATATAAAATTTTAATATGTCTCTATTTTATATATATTTACTTCCGCGCTTTTTTTTGCAACGCCGGAAATTGCAGCCGGCGAGGCGGAAATCTCATTTTCATTTTTAATATAACATTATGAATTACTAAAAATAAGATGCTTGATTATTTAAAAAAAAAAAAATCGTAAATGAAATATTTTTAACAATCTTTATTTGCCGGAAAATTCTTTTGGGTTTTCCTATGAGAAAAACATTTCCAATTTTACGATTAAATCCGGAAAAGTTTCCGAACGAGTTATCGAATCCATTAATTTTCTTGCAAAAGGTGAAATCAAATTCGCAGCTCGTTACTATCCCCCTTTTCCCCCGTCTCCTGTCCAATCCCATTTAGCTTATTAAGTTATCCATTATCAATTTCGTAATGTTAACCCGTTAGGAGCCGGCTCATTAGCCAGATACCCGGCCTCCATATGCTATTATTCTTTGTTTGTCGACTACTCCAGCCGTTTCCCGTTAGTTTTTTGCCCTAATCTGGACTTAAAACTTAGTTACCCTCCTCACCTAGTGTGCGGAAAAGTTCGGCCGAGAATTTAGTTGCTTTCGGAAAAAGTTATTTTATCAGAGTCGCTGCAGGTGATGAGGAAAGGGGTAGGTAAAGGGAGTGGGATGTTGGCAGAATGCACAATTGCCAAGATCCCAAATTATGAGGTCAAACTATAGAAAGTGTCGTAAAATAAATTCGAGACCAAAAATTTTCAACTACAGTCAAACCTGTTTTTATGATGTGTATAGGGACCGCATAAAAAAAATCTTCCATAAATTATTGGTCCAAAGGTATGTAAGTACTTTGAAGGACGGTAATTCACGAATGTGAATATATAGTGCAGTAATGACGAAGCCTTTTAGCCTAGTCGTGCCGATGGGGTATATTTGGGACAAGATTTTGATTTTTCTCGAAAAGGTCTTTTAATATAAATCCTTCATGTTACAAACTTTGGGTATTTGTCTAAAACAGTCTCAGATTTTTATTTAATACAATATAACACATATATACACTTAGTATATATTTGTTATATTATGTATATTTTCACCCTTATTTATATATTGAAAATATTAATATGTACAAATAAAAAATAAAATTCCAAAAAAGGGAAATGCAAAATACAGTCGTAGAAATTTAACGGTCTCGTTTATTTTTCGAATCGAGCAGAAAATAAAGACCAGCCGGGCATATACAGGTCTGCCCCAAACAGAGTTTTACGTAGCAAACGAAAAGTGACCTTCTGTATTAGGTAATACGAAACTTTCCACTGTACCTCCACTAACTGACAAACAACAACACTTGTTTGTGTCGGACCAACGGCTAAACTGAAGCTAGCGACCACGTGTCCAGGGCATATATAAACTAGCCCCGAACAGACTTATGCAGCAAACAAAATGCGACCTTCTGTATACGGTAATACGGAACTTTTTTCTTTACCTCCACTACCCAACCAAACAATAACACTCGTTCACGTCAAAGCTAGCGACCAAGAGGATCAGTCGCCTCTATATGTACTTTAAAAATCTAGATCGTTTTTTAATACTCTAGTGGTATTTCGAGATTCAGTCTTTTAACCCTTTCAACTCTTTGTTTTATCCGTTGCTCGTCCATCACGGCGGCTCGAAAACAACCGTGTTGTCCGAAAAGGGTATCTCAGATACCCCAAGTATGAGTTCTTCATCAATGTTTTGACATATTTTTAATAAATGGACTATTCTAAAAATAAAAAACATTATATTCTTCATAATTTGGTCGATATTTTGGACCTTTTTAACCAGTCAATATGACGCGTAAATGACAACGCTACCGGATGCGAGCGAGACAAAACATCGCGCCGCGCGTGACCAAATATTGTTGTTTTAATTTTTTTAAACTAGTATAAAAAAATACAGAAATAAAACATTCAATAATAAAAATACTAATATAAAACGGCGAAAGATATATGTGGAAAAAGATTAACTAACTCAGAGCTGAGCAACCTTTTTTTAACAAGTGGCCGGCTACAAATCCAGCATTTTATGTCAAGATATTGGAAAATTATTGATCAATGATTTTATTTTTGTGTGCTACAGCGGAACCATGTTGTTGGATACTGTGTTATAGGAGGGTTTTCTGTATATTAAAATATTTAGGGAGATTTTTTCCACAGCATCTTAAATTCTGTGCTCTACTTCTTGTAAATTATCTGTTATTTTCGTTTGTTAGCTTTTGACTAATTGAAATATATACTGTGCAGTTCAATCTTTATCTAAATAAAGGGTTTTAAGACATATTTTACGTTCTTCTCAAACTTAAGTTAATTAATAAAATATTTGACTGATTCTGCTTTTAACCGATCCGTTACAGGGGCTCGAAACCAACCGCGTCGTCCGAAGGGGGTCTATTTATAAGGGAAAATATACCCCAAGCATTTCGATTCAAGTTATTGATGATTTCTGATGTAAAAATGGATTATTATAAGACTAAAAATAATTATTCATGATACGTTTCATAATTTTGTCGATTTTTTAACTAATCAATATGACATGTAAATGACATGCGCACCCGATGATGTCTCGCCGCACACTAAGGACACGCCACTGATAGACCGACCTCTAAATTCTCGTGGCACGTGTCACTAAATACGTTTCACTCGCATTTGGCACTTCGTTACGGATGGGAGAAAGAAAAATCATCGCGCCCGTGGATAATAAAGTAAATGATTATTTATAATATTTATTTTTTAGACTTTTTTAAACAAATAATAATAGTTTGTAATATGTAGCAATCATATAAAAATGATTTATTCGTGAAAAATCAAAAACTAGGAGTCCCAAATAGACCCCATCGGCACGGCTGAGTTAATGACATCTTTGGCATTGCTTTTTTACCATTAATTAGCATATATTTGCAGATATAGACGATACATCAACTCGCCTCGATCAGTAATCGCTTTCAGTCAAAATGTAAAATCTTTGAAGGGCCACACGAGCAAATGTGGCGGGCCGCATGCGGCCCAAGGGCCGCGGTTTGCTACCCCTGCTTTAGACATTCGAGAAAAATAAAAAAATATATATTTTCTTTGATTTTTATTTAAAGATTATTTATTAATATCGTCCTTATGCAATACTATTATTATTATTTTAACAATTTGTGGGTCTAACAAATAGGTTTTTAAAAACAAATAAAACGTTTAATATTACAACAACGCAAAATGAGAATCGAATCAAAATAATAAATGCACATAGTTTTGGTTAGCGTTCTTATTTATTAATATGTGGGTTATTCCGATTGTTATATTTTATAGTCAAGGGTCAAACTGATTAAAATTATTTAAATAAATGACGTATATATGGACGATGAGGAAATTATATAAATAATTAATATAAACGACATTTATCCGTGATTATTTATTTCTTGTGTTGCCAAATTTGTTCAAACGATGGAGCATATCATATTAATAAAGCGATATTAGATCAATAAATAAATAAAATAGCTAGAACAAAATAAGGTCACTAATTGGGATCCATTTCCTGTTTGATCCATTTGTCATATTTGGCTACATCCGTGTACACGACATAATGTGTACAGACACGTGTGTCACTGTTAGGGGAATTGGACGCAATTCCTCTAAGTTGATATACATTTAGTTTTTTACTTCTGACGAAAAGACCGCTTCCAGAATCTCCCGAGCAGGGCCCACTGCCCCCCAATTTACCAACGCACAGTGTTTTGTCGCTAGTGGTGGCTTGAAAAAAACTGTCACTGGCTTTACAAGCTGCTGTGGTGACTATCGGACTGGTGACTAATCTAACCCCGTCGGTCGATGGTACTTTTTTTTCATCGATGCCCCATCCAGCTACTGTGGATGACCTGCTATACACAAGTGACTGGATGTTATTTCCGGTCCACAGACAGGCTGGTTTTACGTAATCGTTGTATGTTACTTGGTCCCTTGTTTTGACGATGGCTATGTCATTGAGCCGCGTTTGCTTGTCGTAATCACTATTGATCTTGAACGACCTCACTCTCATAATCTGCACGTTTCTTTCGTATCGATCATCCAAGTCGTTGGCTCCTGCCTTAACATCCAAATCATCAGGATCCCACATTTGTGATTTATCATCGTACATGCAATGGGCAGCCGTCACCACCACTGCTCTTGATATCAATGTGCCTGCACATATGAACAGCGATCTTGGATCTTTCAGCAGAATCGCAACTAGCCAGGGCCATTCGCCTCTATTAATTGTACTCCCGTCGCCATTGCGTAGTTGAAAATTGGTGTTCAGCTGACCGCAATCGTCTCGTGACTGCGTATCCGGTTTTTTGGAAATTCGGATCCCAGTTGTCATATTATTGCGCAGGGTTATTGTAATATTCTCTGTGCCATCGGCCCCATTGCATAGCGTTTCGTTGCCGACCATTATTCCTTTTATTCTAGGTATTTCGTCTGCAATCGGAAAGTTGAGAGTGTATTTGAGCGGTCGCCTTTCTTTGATCAATTGTGACGATACATCTTTGTTCTGTGGAAACACTAACGATCCTATATTATTTTGGTCGGAAATATCGAGGTTTATAACAATTTTCACTGTCACGGTGAATGTGGTTCCGTACGCAGGAGGATTTCGTAGCGTTATCGCCCCTTGCCAGGAGCCTGTAGTGTCGTTCCATTCGTATTTAAACACTTCTGGACAAGGATTCTCTGGAAACTGTCCTTCGATGCATTCGATGAAGAAGATGGCAAAAATGTATACGATCACCGCGAGTCGTGCCATTATTTGGACAATCGGCGCGAGTACGACCACGGAGTTGACTGGCGATTTCTCGACCTGTTATGACCCGACTTTGATAAGAAAATGCCATTTAATACCGCATGGGTATATAACAAATACAAGTTAATACTTTTGCGTGATAGTTTTAGGTTTCTAAAACAAATTTAGTAATTTAAAATAATTGGTTTCAATAATAAATATGTAATAAATTAAATCTGCATTGAAGAATGTATTGTAGTTTCATTTATTTTTCATCCCAAAACGGGACATTTACACATTTTTGGGACAAATTTTATTTAGCGTATATTTCTTAGTCATTAAGTAAAACGGAAAGAAATGTCATTTTTATTACCGCAACAAAAATATTATTATAGAAAAAACCACATAATATTACCCTGTTTTATAATTTACCTCATGTCTATGATCTTCCTCCATAACATAGGCAACTTTTTAATTCCATTTTCACCTGGATTAAAATATGAATCCAGGTGATTTTTCACTTGTTCAACATTTGCAATTTTTTTATCACCAAGTGAATGTTGGTTTAAATAAATGATATTCGAAAGTGTGTAAAAAATATGGTGGATGTGGCAGAAGTTCCAAATCTAGTTCTCTGATTTTGTTCAGGGTGTTTTTTGCTGCATGAGGTCTTGCTGTAAAATTATCCTGTTGTTGCTAACCAGAACAGATCGTTTTTTTTAGTAGCTCCACTTTTAATCATTCTAATTAGGCAGAGT
Organism: Philopotamus ludificatus; assembly: GCA_022495035.1. Lineage (NCBI taxonomy): Eukaryota > Metazoa > Arthropoda > Insecta > Trichoptera > Philopotamidae > Philopotamus > Philopotamus ludificatus. The sequence goes on from JAGXCT010032892.1 coordinate 7,837, forward strand.
ATAACTCTCCCGTAACTATCTGACTAAGTTTTAATAATTCATAATGAATTATACCCGAAATATCCCATAAAACACATAATAAAACTTTTTTCAATGATAATGTTGGCCGAGGATTGGCACAGGTACCTGTTTTGGAGATTACCATTGTTGTTTTCTTCTGGCATTACTGTGAAAGGCCCATTTCTCATCCCCAGTAATAATTCTTCTGAAAAATGAATCTGTTTCGTGTCTGAACAATAAAGATGCACAGATTCTTGGGGAAAGATCGTGCGGTGCCCAAATTTCTTGTCTGTCTTTTATCCCCAACCTTTTCAAATGATCTTGCACAGTTGTTATTGGACAGCCAAGGTTATGTGACAATTTCTTCACCGTTTTACGCAGGTCAGCTTTCACTATTGAATTAAGGGCGTCATCGTCGATTTTGAAGGATGTTCCTGTTTTTGGTTTGATCTTTAACTCTTTATCACCACTTTTGAACTGTTTAAACCATTTAAAGCACTTTCACAGTTTCAAGACGTCTCCATAAATATCGCAGATGGCCTGTGTAGCTTCTTTCGGCTTTAATCCCTTATCAAATAAAAACAGCATGAAATACCGCAAATGTGTCTTTCAATCTCAGGCTTTTGCATTTTTCTACTACGGTAAAGAAAAAAAAATGTAAAAATGGTAAGAGTAAAAACAGAGCTTCAAAATGATACCAACTACGACGTCCCAACTCAACGGCAAAGTGACGCACCATAAAAAATGTCATTTCTTTCCGTTTTATCAATTATTTTTTCGCTCGGACTTGCACATGCGCGATGTTTTTTATTATCGCTCATTGCCGGTACGTAAAAACATTTGGATGCATTTACATGGTAGAGAATCGTATGAATGGCATCTTCCGTATAACGTCCCGGTATAAATCCAAATGTCGGTCGGACAGTGGTTCATTTTTAGTAAAGAACACAGAAAAATATGTATCTAATGATTAAATATTATGTATATGAAAATATAAATTAAATTTATATATAGTGCTACGCCATGCGGTGTAGAGGAAGAGCGCTGTCTGCCGGTCAGCGCTATCAACGTCGTGTATTGGATTGCTGCGGGACGGTATGGGGTTGGGGGGGGGGGGTCACGTCGCTAAGCGCTGTGTTGTGCTGCGACTCGGAGCAGTCCCGCGCCGTCCATACTGAGTCATTTTTGATATAAACTTTATTAATTTTAAATCTTCCGCAGCACCCTTAAATATTTTACGCACAAGCCTAATAGAATAGCCAACAAGATAATAATGATGTGTGGTTATGACGTCAAAACTAATCCCCATCTCTCAACGGAAATTTTTCGGAGAGTCCAAACTATTAAAAAATTAAACAATAATATGCGTTTTTGCATATAAAAAATGCAATAATGAGGTGGGAAAATGGATATATATAAAATGACATTTTCTACAGCGACAAGCGAAAGACTTTCCAAAGTTTTTATCGCCGATTTACCTCAGAGATGTCAGAAATTCGCCGGGTATAATGTTCTCCCCGCGATGTCGATCGTAAAACAACCAGTTTTACGTTTTAACAGCGCGATATTTTTAAAAATTGTTGAAAAATTAAAACATCAACGTCTCTACAAATAATCCTGATAATAATATTTATTAAATTAATAATACATAATAACATTGCGTAATATTATTCAAACAAATACATTTATTATTATTAGTTTGAATACCCCTGCATTAAAACTGTTCACATAAACAGATTAAAGTGAATGATAGCGCTCTACTTGTATCCATTTTTTAAATCATAGATCTCAAAATATAGGTCGCTCCGATATCACGTAGTGAAGTTGGGCGTATATGTTAATTTTTATGGAGATACTAAATATGGATGAGGTGATGATGTATAAAAGTTTCAACATTAAATAAATTAAAACGGCCGTAACGTGGCCATTCAACGGACGCAGCCACGAAAAGTTTTTTAATATCGAAAATCAACAATATTAAGATGAATTAATCAACGATGCAATTAATATATAGACAAACTCTCATAGAAAGGCAAGAATAGTTGTGATCGATGGATGCTATATGTGCAATGGATAGTTTAAATAAATAATATGCCATTCCAGAACAGATAGTTAGCATCCGGTACGATGTGCAATGAACGAGTAACACGTGCGGCGAGACATATTGATTAGTTAAAAATCTATGCAATGAAGAGTATAATGAATAACTATTTTTATTCTTAAAATAGTCCATTTTTAAAAAAAAATTAAGAATTCATCAATATCTTGACTTGAAATGCTTAGGGTCTCTGATAGCCCCTGCAGAAGATTAGGTTATTTTCGAATGTCGATGACAAGAGCTTTCTCTAAACCCACATTTGTAAAAAATTAATACAGATCGACTATTATAGACGATAGACTGATTAACCCTTCAAAGACAAAGACAATTTTTTTCTCTTTAAAAAAATAGATCAAATCTTAATATTAAAAATTTCGTGGAATTCCAAAGCGAAGTACCTCGGTGCCACTTGGAGATAAAAAGCTCCCATGGAGACCCCATGTAGAATCAGTCATTAAGAAAATCAATACAAGTAACGCGCTCTTTCTTCCTCTTATAGGTAGATACCTTCCTATAAGATATATATATATCCTTTCTTTAAAATTAAAAACTCTTATTTATACTGCCAGTATCCGTCCTCAAATCCTATACGCTTCCCAGATCAAAGGTTTGACGCATCATACGCAATAAGCATAATTCAGAGGAAAATAAATATCACAGAACGACGCACATCTAAAAATCCTCCCTCTTAATGACCTTATTAGAAAATATGCCATTCCTTTCCACGATAATATCTATAATTTTAAAAAACATAAACCCCTTTACTTCCTCTCTCGCTAACTATAACCCTAAATACAACCAATCCTTCAATAGAATCCCCAACTTAAAATAGTTTTACTTTCCAATAAAAAAACACAATCCACTCGCATACTTTTGGCCATGATAGCATAGTATATTTTTTATACTTTATGTATTTTTACCGTTAGCCGTATAAACTTCAAATAAAATGTAATGGCTAAACATATCGACATTCTAACAATCACATTGCCTTCAAAAGATGTCTCCGAATTAATTTTCATTTAAAAATATTATGTTTATTCATAAATAAATTCGTAGTAGCGTTTGGCGTGGCGCTGTTGGTTAGCTGGTTTTGCGTGTCTGCATGCCGTGGCGTCTAAACGGTGATATCTATTTTTTATTTTAGTATTTATGTTTGTTACTAGGAATTGTTTATTTAATTATAGTTTATAGTTTAGTCTGACGAAATCTATGAATTCTGGGAATTTTTTATAACACTGGCCAGAGAGAGGGTATGTAAGAGGGAGTGACCAATTATACCTTCGCATGTTTTATATAAAAAAAATATTTAATTAGGTAGTTTGATGCGTTGGAATAAATTAATCTAATGCCATCTCTCCTGCGTTAAATAAATAAATATAAAACAAATAAAATAAATTGATATCTCAAGTGCTAGTGAAACGTGGTGAGAGAGCAAAGTCTACGGCAAGACATTGCCGAGAGCGTTGTCATTTACGCGTCATAATGATTAGTTAAAAAATCCAAAATATCGAACAAACTATGAAGCATATCATGAATAACTGTTTTTATTCATAGAATAATCCATTTTTATCAAAAATATTAAGATATTGATGAAGAATTTATCAGTGACTTAACGTAACTTAATCAGATACTATAGATAAAAAAAATACGAATTTGTAAAAAATATATTTAGATTTCAGAGAAGTGAATTAAAAACATTTATACTATTGTATTTCATTTGCGATTAAATAATTTTTTACTGATTAAAAATTAAAAAAAATTGGTTCATTAGTTTTGGCACTCTGTGTTGGAATACTGACACGTGTTCATTCAAATGTGTATGACCATGATTTATTGAATGAAGTTTTGGTTCACTTTGACAAATATTTGCTTATTTGTTACTTAAATAAAAAGTTTTAAATGAATATTTTTTTATTATGATAACAATACTAAATTATGCATATAATAGGAAATATTTGCTTTTATTTTCAGAACCGCAAACAATGCAATCTTTATACTTCTTTTGTTTATCAATCGCTATCAGATGTAGACTGACGTGATTTAACCACTTCTGTGGTCAACCTCTTGGAAAAAAGTGGGTAATTGTTCTCGAA
>JAGXCT010032893.1:0-12210 GCA_022495035.1 Philopotamus ludificatus
TTAAGGGAGCAATTTTTTCACTTTTTTTTTGCTCGTTATGCGAATTACTCGTTATCCGAGGTGCTCGTTAAGAGAGGTTACGCTGTATATTAAATGATCTTGTTCCATTTATAATTATATTTACGAAATATTTAATTTAGCGTTTTATAGAAAACTGTGATCAAAAAGGAAGCACTAAAGAAGGGACTAATGGGGGCTATACATTAATACCAGACTAAACATTTTTTATCTTTTGAAATACAATAATGCCTCTCATAGTGTCGAGATGGGAAATGCGCTCTTGAAAACCGCCTTATAGAAGACTAGGCGCCCATACAAATTTTGGGGTTAGGTTTTTTTTAATATTTTAACATTTTGAATTAAGCATTATAGTTGGGAATGCCGCTCTATAGCAGGGAACACTATACATCACGAATTACAATTTATAACAATATTTTTTAATCCGATAATCATCAATTGTTTCTTAATTTTCATAGACGTTTATCTCTTTATTCTGTATCGGGAAATGTCAAATCAGCTCTTTGGTTCATCTGTGGACATAAGATAGAGTGTTAAAATGTGATATAGTATTCTGAGACTTCTTGCTATTCGTAAAGATGGGGGGAAAAAATGAGTTTTGCTAAAATTATGGGGATAAATATTTTTATCCATTTCTTTTTGTACAACGCGTTAATAATTCATGGTCAGGATGTATAGCCTTAGCCGGTTTTCCGCCCTTCAATTGGATTGAATTCATCAATTTTCAATTTTGCGACAACACGCAAATGTCGGACGATGTATTTAGGGGGTTGGCCATGAAAAGTGCACGTGCTCAAATACCCACCACGTGCACTTCAACACCGGTCATTGTAAAAAGGTTTTCGAAATGACCCAATTACGGTTTCAATTAGATAGTTGCACGTGGAGAGGGTCGCGGGGATGGGGTGGTGGTGTATAGAACAAGAAATTGTGTCTCCCAGTCTGAAAAATTGACTAGCAGCGCTAACACCACTCTCCCCCACGCCTCGGACCATTGTCGCCGTCGTGCATTGTCGATCTGAAAGCTTTCAGATATCTACTTAACTCGAAATTAGCCTCGGCTCTATTTAATATTAATCTGACGATGCAGGAAAGGATGCGCTATTTTTACAGTGTCGGCCAAACTCACTATATTTACGGACCGATATGGCACGAAACGGCACGGCGTTCCCCTGCGTCCGTCTACGATCCAGATGACGGTATGTTACGTTTCGCTATAACATTGTCTACACTTAGCAATGAAAGAAAATAATGCAATGGAAATAATTTTATTTTTTATTGAAAACAATATTCAGGATTTTATTTCAAACGATAATTTTCCGGATAATATTTTGTATTATAACTTCGATTATGCGGATTTTAAGATGGATAATATAAGAAAATCTGTGATTTTTGAATTTTTCCTTGAGAGCTTTTATTTGAATCCCACTCATCCAATAAATTTTCAGCTGAAGTCAGTGCCGTGTTGTGACACCGATTGATAATTACTTCGTGCATCCACATTCTCTTTCTCTATTGGTTTTTAAAAACAATTAGATAAAAAAAATGTGGCACAGGAAAATGATATTTGAATACGATTTTCTTTAATAAAAAGATAAGAAGTGAGCTCCGTCACCATTTTTTTTTCACCTATCACATGGCCTGAGATAGGGTCCACTCTATAGAAAACTGGACACCCATACAAAATGTGTCATGTTTTTTTTTCTTCATTGTATGAAATTAATACATTAAAATATTTCCATTCACATTTTAAATGACCTTGTCGTATTTCGGTTATATTTTGTTGTCAACCAAAGAGCATTGACCTTTATTTCGCACGAAATGTATTGCATATATTAACGAAATATGTGATTCAGATTAATGCCGCTCTATAACAGGAAGCGCTATAGGAGGGTTGACTGTATAACACATGAAAAAATATTATATAACTTTTTTTGAAGAATAAAGATCTATTTGTACACGCCTAAAAAAGTCTAAAGAATTAATATTATAAATAATCATTGTTGTTTATGGTTAACGATTGCAAAAAAAATAATAAAAACAACAATATTCGTTGTTTTATCGCGCGCGCGATGTTTTTTCTCGCTCCGGTGCGATGTACAGAGTGCGAGTGAAACGTACTATGTCAATATATATACTTATAATAATCCATTAAAAAAAAACGATCCTTGAGAGACCTCCTTCGGAGGACGCGGTTGTTTTTGAGTAGCCGTGTCGGATAAAATTAAAATTTCTATTTATCTGATGATCAAAAGATGACGAAATCAAAAATCTCATTCTGTATCGACGTTGATTTTATTGTACTTAATGTATAATAAAAACTTAAAGTTTTAATAATATTTTTTTTAATATTCTAGTCGCTTCATAGATGTCTATCTTTTTTTATCAGCGTCCGGAAAAGTTAGCTAAAACTAGCTATTTGAACCTTGTAAATTTGGCATTAGTATTACGAACTCATTATTGTAATTTATTTATTTATTTTACGACGACGGATGTATGGCATTACAGAAAGATTCCAAAGCGCCATTCATATATATAAAGATTCTAAAGATGCGAGTGAGTTAGTCTCTCTTTAATTATTATTCCTCCCAGTGTCAAATCACGACACTGGATATTTTTTATATTATTTTAGTTGGATTGAATGTATATTAATTGTTTAATAACATGCGGAGGTTATGAGTCTCTACCTCTTACATAACACCTATCTAAATACTAACTTAGCTTAGAGTTTACTTATATTATATACGCAATATTTTTTTTTCTATCGCTGTATAAATTGTTACCAAGTGCAACAGTTTGTTGGGTCGAGTTCAGTGTTTAAAAAGTCTCTCACTTCTGTCCCTTTGAAAGGTCTTGGTTTTTAAGCTTTTCCGAGCACATAAACATATTTTTGTGAGTTCAATTAAATGAATACGTGGATTTTGCCGCAATTAATTAAATTGTATGGGAAAAATTATTAAATAAATATACGGAGGCACAATAAAACACACACACACACACACACATATGGCCGACACAATTGGCGGTGTTTTGTTGCTGCAGCGAGGAATGGCCGACGCGATCCCGTTACTCCGGTACCAGAAGATCTAAGCGAGTGCATTTGTTTCCTCTCACGGAGGCTCCGTTATGCTCACATTTCATCTATTATTCGTCGGAATAATTTTCGCAATTGCAGAAACACACCTCGAATATGCAAAACAAAGAGAACGCTATGGATTTCTAATCAATTATGAGTCGTAATAAAAACGTCGCGAAGGCAGTAATCGAGAATCGATTCCAGAACTAATTGCATAATCCAGTATTCATAACCAGGCGAACGGTAATGCATCTCAATCGAAACCTTTTTTATGTCACTGTGGTGTTCCGTAATATGCATCCGATCAATACATTGATATGACCTGATTTATCAAAATTAAAATGAATTATTTATGCGAAAAATAGCGGCGGAACTCGTCGCAAGGTCTCCTCCGATGCACTCCTTTGACATAATACTATTTATCGATAATGGCGTCGACGAGGAGGCTCTTTGATGCGATAAGTTCCTTATTGAATTTTAATTAATGACATCGTTCGGCCCGTCTTCGGCTAATTGATCGGATGAAAATGGCAATTTTCGCAGTAGTGAAAAGTGTTACTGGGAAAATTGTCAATTGAAAAGCACACGTACAAGAACATGAATACATACGTGTGTACACGAGGTAACGGTAAAAGGTAAGCTCGTACTTGTGGTCGGTGACGTGCAGAGACGGCATTGACCGTGATCGCTTCACACAAACGTGATCTTCCTTGATCGCAATCGGCCAGGGCAGTCCAACCGCGCGCATATTTTATCTAAACAAAAAAATATTCGCGAATTCCACACGGTTTTCCTGATTGAAATGTGGCCTGGTCCAGTCCTAAGCTCTAAATATCCGTCTCAGAATTCTACTCTCTGAGATATTCAATTGTCGCTCATCTTGCTTTGTCAGAGCCCAGCATTCGGACCCGTAAGTCATGGCGGGCCTTACTGGCTTTGGTCTTCTTCACACAGAATTTCGACCACATCGATATTAACTATCAACGTCAAGAAGACAAAGAAAACATATTTTAAATCTCCCTAATATTATTATATGCAATGGATTTAATCGATTCTATTTTTACGCGAATCTTAGTGATGCAAAATTAAGGTAGTTGAGCATGTACGACGAATGCGGAGGCCCACAATCATAATCGTATTGTTTTGATCCAAAATAAAATATACTTATCACTATAGAATACGTAAAACGAATTAAATGTAGCTATCAACATCAGGAAGACAAAGAAAACATATTTTAAATCTCCCTAATATTATTATATGCAATGGATTTTAATCGATTCTATTTTTACGCGAATCTTTGTGATGCAGATTAAAGTAGTTGAGCATGTACGACGAATGCGGAGGCCCACAACCATAATCGTATTGCTTTGATCGAAAATAAAATATCCTTATCACTATAGAATACGTACAACGCATTAAATATAGCTATCAACGTCAGGAAGACAAAGAAAACATATTTTTAATCTCTCTAATATTAATATTGCAATGGATTTTAATCGATTCTATTTTTACGCGAATCTTTGTGATGCAGATTAAAGTAGTTGAGCATGTACGACGAATGCGGAGGCCCACAACCATAATCGTATTGCTTTGATCGAAAATAAAATATCCTTATCACTATAGAATACGTAAAACGCATTTAATGCGGCTATCAATGTTAAGATGCGTCATGAGCATGTGTATTATTTAAAAACAATAGTTTTCAATTGATATTATTTTTGCGCGAATCTTTGTAAATTAGATAAAAATTGCTGAGGATATATGACGAATATGAAGGCCCAATAATCATAATCGCATTGCTTTTGAACAAAAATTCTTTCAATATTGTCCATTTTTTCCACAAATGCAATATTCATATCACTATAAAATACTTAAAACGCATTTAATATGGCTATCAATGTCAAGATACGTTATGAACTCGTGTATCATCAATTTGGTTTTCTCATTGAGTTAAAAAACAAAGAAAAAATATTCTTGATCGCCCTAATATTATTTAAATGCAATGCATTTTAATTGATATTATTTTTGCGCGAATCTTTGTGAATTAGATAAAAATCGTTGGGGATATACGATGAATATGAAGGCCCAATAATCATAATCGCATTGTTTTTGATCAAAAAATATAATCCATTTTTCCACAAATACAATTCCCTTGCCATTATATAATACATAAAACGCATTTAATATGAATAACAATGTCAAGATACGTCATAAAAATGATTTTTACATTGAGCTAAAAACAAAGACGAATTACTTTTGATTTTCCTAATATTACTTTGTACAATAGATTTTAATTGATACCTTTTTTTACGCGAACTTTGTGAGGTGGATGGACGAATTTGGTGGCCCAACAATCATAACTATTTTTATATTTTAAGCTAACAAAATATTTTTGATCATCAATAGTTAAGTCTAATTTTTACGCGGTTTTTTGTTTTAAAAAAATGTTAAATTCTATAGAGCTATAATCTATGAAACGCAGCATTTTAACTCAAGAAAAATAAAAGCAGCGACCCCCCCGTCATGTAAATATTATGCATTATTTTTTTTGCGCGAATGTTGATTCGCGCTTTTTTTTAAATTTATATTATTATGTTGTTAAACGCAGATACGCTTTGAAGAGGATCTATTGCTAGCGGCCATGTTTTTAAGAAGATTTAATGACCAATTATTTTTATTGTTTATTTCAGAACAACAGCAATATGCCGCAGCCGACAGTGCTAGTCCCTCTGCCGGTAGTAAGACTTTCGTTCCGTGCAAGGTGTGTGGAGATAAAGCATCGGGTTATCATTATGGTGTTACATCATGCGAGGGATGTAAGGTATGGAATCAAAATAAAAATAATAATTAATTAATATTGGTTGGCAACCCCTGGTGTTCAGTATTCGAACGGCGCAGTTGGCGAGAGATGTTTGGAGCGAACGTTTCCTTTTCAGCGGTCGCCATTGCATTGCGCCATCATGCGTAAGAGATTAGCTACAACTTGCGGAAGCTGTGTGTTTAAAAAAAAAACCATCGGCTCTCAAACTTTTATGATTCGCAGCTCTCCGGCGACGAATAAATAAATTTTAAAATGACATAACTTGCATTATAATAATTCATATATTTATTTCATCGACTTATACATTCTGAATATATGAAGATGCAAGGCAAATCGGATCATTATGATTCGCATTAATAATTAAACCTTGAATTATTACTTATATAATTTATCTTCCATGTTTATTAAGGCGTTTTAAATACGGATGACATTCTGTCGTCATAGCAGTTTATTTATTTGGATAACAAATAAATAAACAGCATCACAATCGCTCTCTGATCAGCGTCATATAGAATTACGCGAAAGATTATCTTTCCGATTATTTCGATGTTTTCATAAACAGTCCTATATATTTTATGAAAGAACCGACAGATTTCTGAAATTAATATTATTAGTGATTAAAATTGGATCCTTTATTATAATAATTCGAGATGAAAATTTAAAAAAATGTGATTATTATCCCAACTTTTAATATAAATCCCACCTAATAAATCTCATAAAAATAAATGTTATAAATAATCATTGTCCTTTATTGTCTTCAATTGCGAAAATATTCTATAAAACAACAATATTTGCTGCTGTTGCCACTCACGCGTTTTTTTTTCTCACTCGCATCCAGTACGATGTGCCAAGTGCGAGTGAAACGTGTCACGGTCTGTGGCGAGGCATAATCGAGAGCGGTGTCTTTTACGGGTCAAATTGATTATCATGAATAATTATTCGCATATCATGAATAATTATTTTTGTTTTTAGAATTATTTTTTTTAAAAAAAAAAAGGTTATTGTCTAAAAACGTCTGAAGAATAAATATTATAAATAAACATTGACCTTTATTGTCTGCAAATGCGAAAAAAAAATAAAGCGAGTGAAACGTGCGAGTGACACGTGCTGCGAGAGCTCACACACGCCGAAAAAAAAAAAAAATATCGACCTTATTATGAAGAATATTCTTAGAATAATCCATTTTTTTAAATGTCTAGATCAGGGATGGCGAACCTTTTCCCCAAGTGGGTAAAATTTGATATTTTTTGTTATTTAATGCATGTGGCGGGTCACATAGGTTGAGTAATTAAAAAAAAATAATAAAGCGCTTACAAAAGCCATTAACATTGTACCATGTACAAAATTATCGCCATTATAACCCTAATCACACTCAAGCTCTTTAAAGATGTGGCGACATCTAGTGATATTAGTAGCAAATTAAAAATCGTTTTATTTTTATTTCATATCTAAAAATTTAAGCGGGTTCGATAATTTCACTCGCGGGTCACTGCGATGTTTAAATCGTTCGTCATCCCTAGTCTAGATGTTGATGAAGAATAATCAATATCTTCACTTGAAACGCTTGGGGTATCTGATAGACCCCATCGGATTACGCCGTTGTTTTCGAGCCTCATATTAATTCATTAGAAAATATTAAACCCTACAATAATTTAAAAGATTTAAGCATCAGCTACCAGAGTTCTAACACACACATTTAAAAATAAATAAATATTACTAGTGATGAAAAGTGGATCCTAATTTCAAATCAAATTACAATTTAACCAAAATATTTATTTGTTAAATCAAGGATCATATTGATTTATTTTACACGGCTTACAAAAAAATCAAAACGATTAACGCGTATCGCGCAGTGTCAGTCACCAGTGCCTGACATTGATTTTTACCGGTGCGTCTTGGACTGAAAGCTGTTGATTAAAAATAATTATTTAAAAAATGCGATAAATAACTAAATATGATCAACATATTTATTTATAGCTAAATAAATAAATAAATAGGTTTTGGCAAATTTTGATAAGTCGCTCCGTTTCATCTCAAGTGATCTCTCGTTTCGGTAGTAACGTAGTGGTGGCGTTGTATTACCACACGCAGCGTCAGTCACCGGTGACTGACACCATATACTATGTTCAATCCAAGTTTTCAAAGATGTAATTAAACTTATATAATGGCCCAATTTATTAAAAAAAATCGGTCGGTAAAATGTCATATTAAATCGATTGGAACCTCTCTACAATTTCTATAAGTGCATCTTATCCTTCGTGTAAAAATACGAATCGCGTGCAATAAATAAATTATTTTTTTGTGTACCGACCCTACTCATGTATCATTATTCCGATTTTTTATTCATACAGATTAGTCATAATTTGTCCGATATTATCCTATATATATATCCATACTGACTTGAACATAATATTTTTCAGGGATTCTTTCGGCGGAGTATTCAAAAGCAAATTGAGTACAGATGCCTGCGGGATGGTAAATGTTTGGTAATACGATTGAACAGGAATCGGTGCCAGTTTTGCAGATTCAAGAAGTGCCTAGCCGTCGGAATGAGTCGCGATTGTGAGTATTAACACGTATTATTAATTAATAAAAATAGTATATGTCAGTAAGAAGGGCATCAAGGAATAATGACAGCCTTAATACATTATCGTTGTAGACGTCTGAAGCTATTCGAGTGCATAAGCATTCGTCTCTGGATCTTTATTGTTATTGTGCTACATTCGGGATGAGTAGAACTGGAATTATTACTTATTTTCCGTCTTCGCTAAATTTTCTAACGGAAGTCGCCATCCTAGAAATGTGAGACGAAGAGTCTCCCGACATGCAATTCGTCGGTTTCCATTCTCGTGACAAATCACGATCGAGACCAGATATTTCATTATTATTTGCACTGATGTGCCATTTCGTGAGTGGACATTCGACGACGAGACGAGTCCTCTCTCCATTAGTTCAACAATTAAATAAATAGTTTATATACGCTAGGATTCGAGGCCATTTCGCTTCGCTCATAAATAATATGGCAATGCGTAAAACTGGAAATAGCAACGTATTTGATAGACATTTGTTGCCAATACATGCTGTTATAAATTTAGACGAGATCAAATTTCATACAAGAAAACCCCATTGGCATCCGCAGTGTTTACATATTGATTAGGCATTGTAAATTTTCAGTTTTCACTAATATTAGAGTAGCTACATATATCGTAATCGTATTAATACAAATTTATTAACCTTCACGTCACATCCTATAATAAATAATCTTTGGATTATCATGCAAATATGCTCAATTATCATAGTTGCATATTTAACCCTTTGCATTTCATACATATCTCTGTTATTAATCCACTAGCTTTACGATAAAATATTAATGTACAGTCAGCCCTCGTATAACGTTTCCTCTCATGACTATTTTCTACAAAATGTCTTGTCAATTAAAGCGCATTGACCTTTATTGAATATTTACGAAATATCTAATTTGTCCTTGAAAATATTAGCATTTTGCATAAATAAGCAATTTAGAGGAAACGTTATAGGAGGGCTGACTGTATATCTAAATATATTTTTAAAAATAATTGTCTGGTAGTATTGTTGACGATGAATCATTGAGAATGTTTGCTAGGAAGCGGGCCACGAGAATTTTTGGCGCCTGAGACTTTCCCGATGCTCACAAACCTTCTACAAATTGAATATTATATATAAAAACCATTTTATTTGATTTTTTATTTATATTTTCATCAATGCAGTTTTAAAAAGTAAAATTCTAATATATATCGTTGATAATTCTTGGTTAGATCAAATTTTGAGGTTATGGTAAGTTGGGTTAAGTTAGGTCAGGTCAAATTTTATTACTATGTTGATTTGAATTAGGTTAAGTTTTATAGTTATAACAATTTAAGTAAGGTTAGATTAACTTTTTTATTATGATAAATTAAGTTAGGTTAGGTTGAGTTTTATAGATCATGATAAGTTAGGTTAGGTTAAACTTTATAATCATGATAAGTTAGGTTAGGTTAAACTTTACAATCATGATAAGTTAGGTTAGGTTAAAATTTATCGTCATGATAAATTAGGTTAAGTTGGGCTAACCTTTGTCATTATAGTATGTTAGGTTTGATTAAAATTTGTCGTTATGTTAAATTAGCTTAGGTTAGGTTATAAAATAAATATTATTATTATTTATTTAGCACATTGTACAAAAATGGAATTATCTAAATTCGTATTGCAAGAACTGAGAAAAATTTCTCGATATTAAATGGAATTATTTTCGTAATTTATTCCGTAAATGGCGGTTAAAAGCGAATTATATGTATCTTTATATTATTTTAAAATTATGTCAGTTAAGAATAATTGTTCCCGATATCTCTGTCCGACGAGGAGATCGGTTTTAGATCAAGAATCCCCCTCTTGGTCTTGGCTGCGGAATGAAAATTCATTTCCATCTGGGAGTAATATAATTTTACAGTCGCTTAATTGGCCTGTCGGAGAAAAGCTGTGTGCAAGCTTTCAGCCCCGTGCACGTGTGTGCACGTTGGGCTAGCGCGTGTGTGTGTGTGTTTGCATGTGCGTGTACGTATATACATAGACGTGCCGCGAGGCCGCTGCAATCGGGTGCTGATATCGAGTTGTTGTCCCACAGCGGTGCGGTACGGTCGAGTCCCGAAGAGGTCCCGAGAGAAGGGCATGGAGGAGACGTCGAGTTGCGAGCCGGGGGCGGCGTCGGCGGCGACGCCGGGCGCCGAGGAGGCCGGCGAGGTGGTCGCGGCCGTGGCCGCCGCCCACCGCGCCTACTGCGCCTACAGCGAGGAGTCCACCAGGGGGCTGCAGAGGACGCCGCTGCCGCCGGCGACGCCGCCCACCTCCCCCGGCGAGGAGCCGTCGTCGCCGACGCCCGCGGACGCCCAGCGCGTCTGGCTGTGGCAGCAGCT
Source organism: Philopotamus ludificatus (assembly GCA_022495035.1). Lineage (NCBI taxonomy): Eukaryota > Metazoa > Arthropoda > Insecta > Trichoptera > Philopotamidae > Philopotamus > Philopotamus ludificatus. The sequence goes on from JAGXCT010032893.1 coordinate 10,844, forward strand.
CGCCGCCAGGGTCACCCCGAGCGTCCAGCGCGTCGTCGAGTTCGCCAAGAGGGTGCCGGGCTTCCCCGAGCTCAGCCAGGACGACCAGCTGATCCTCATCAAGGTAACCACACATCCCCGATTCCGCGTATGCGCTCGCAGCGACCATCGCTCTTCTAAACCGATTCTGCTTTGTGATAAAAAAAAATGTAGACAATAAAGCGAGCCGACGTCCTGATTGCGCCATTCGCATTTCTGCATGTTCGCATATTGATAACTCTTATTTGTTTCATGATTCCGCGCAGCGATAATTCCTCGGAAGCTCATCGACAATTAATTTATTGTAAATGCAACAACAACAAAAGAAATAATAATACATCTGACAATCGATTAAACATCACAGAGAAATTTAAATTTTCTATACATTAATATGCATAGAAAATGCAGCTTACATACAAAATAAATCAAAATTTCACAAAGAAAATATTAAAAAATAAATCCATGTTGAATAAAAAATATATATATATAATTTATCACACGACAGATTATTATTCCGTTGCATTCGTCAGGCTTCCGAATATTTTAAAATGATATTTTTATGCACGATATGTATGTATGATGTACAGATGCGATCTTCTTAAACAAGAGCTGATTATCATATCATTTAATGTAATTTTTTACTTGGTTTTAAAATTATTTTCAGATGGGTTTCTTTGAAATATGGATATCGCATGCCGCGAGGCTCGCCACTGACACGATGCTCACCTTTGATGACGGAGTATACGTCACTCATCATCAGCTAGAAATCATGTACGATGTAAGTGTGCTCACTGATACTTACTGATTTAAGATAAAAAGCGAAATTCTATATAAATATATATGTTTGACATTCGCAGTCGCCATTCTCCGCATCCATGTTGGGTTTCATGACGAATCTGAACGCTCTGTGCCTGAACGAGGCTGAAATAGGATTGTTTTCTGCCGCAGTCCTCGTGACGCCCGAACGCCCTGGCGTCACCGACGTCAAAGCTGTCCAATATCATCAGGACAAGATCATAGACGCTTTAAAATACCAGGTAAGAAGCAGTCCACAAATCAATGATACTTTTTAGATTACACAAGCGCAATTATTAATAAAATAATAACGAAATTTCATCGCCATTCGATCGCTCAACGCCAATAAGAAAACAACTTACATAAATGTCATTACGATCACGACATTAATTATTTTTCTCTCAAATTACGCGGTGATTCTGTATAGCAACAGAGGGGAGGTAGGAGGATAAATTAAGCTTATTAAAACTCAGCCTACAATTTTGGATATATTTTTTTTTAACAATCATTTTAATTTACCGTCTTTCGGCTCTGCGAAGCCCCCGAACAACTTG
>JAGXCT010032894.1:0-13271 GCA_022495035.1 Philopotamus ludificatus
CTTGTTTTTTAGTATTTTTTATTTCCATTTTTACATACGTTCCTGAAGTTTTTCCGGATTGCATATTTTATCAATATATAGCTAGTCAGAATTTGCAATATTTATCTATGTTTATGATTTGCAGGTGAGAGATATAACAGTCTGATAAGAGGAAGTTTGAAAGTCCCCTTTTTTCTGTTTTTTTGCCAGGGTAAATAAAGAAATTTATGGGATTAATTAAAATTATGTAGAAAGTGATTGAATTAAAATGATAAAAAATATTTTTACAGCCCAGAACAAAATTATATCTGTATTTATCAATATGTTTTAATTTGTCCTAAACTTTTCTTTTTAAAGAATATCAAGATATTACAGCCAAAATTTTGAAAAAATCATAATACACGTGAATATAATTTACAGAATTATATTCGTTAAGCTTTTCCACTCTGTGTGCCAGAAGTATTGGCCCAAAAGATTTTTTAGCAAAAAAATTCAACCCCTTTTTTTTTCTATTTATGTATAAAAAAAATGTAATTTATTGAATAGTATATTAGATCAAACCCTATAGATGTTTTTTATTCATCTTACCAATGAAAATCTTTTTTTATATATTCATAAAATACAATTAATGAGAGTAGAAGGTGGATTCGACCAAAAATATCTAGAGTGGATATTTTAGTGGTTGTTAATTCGGTATATTGTCCATGAATTAAGGTTTAAGAGGCTCTGCTTCAGATATACACGATTATATATCTATTTGGATGACCTATAAAAAACTGGATATACTCCATAGTTTTTCAAGGCTTCTCTAGCTACACGCTTAATTTTCAAAATAGCACAAAATTGAAAAGCATCGAATAATTCTCTCGATATCTTCTCCATCAATCTCACTCGGACACTCCTTCTAATCCATCATTCAATTTCGACCTTCCACAGGGCTTTATCTACAGTAGATCAGTCCAGATTCCTCGGATTTCCATCCGCTCCCTAGATCCGATCAATCTTTGCCGTTTTAGCGCGAAACTTTCCGAATCACCTGATTTCCCAAGCGGTTTCCTCGGCAACGAAACGTGATACTGACGTGTCGGAGCGCGATTATCAAACCGCCATTTTTTGTCGGCTTTATTTTAGTAGAAAATGTCAATTAGGTGCGCTGAACTCGTTATGGATCTTGATCCATACCAGCTTGGTGTCGCAATTGCGTACAAACGACCGACTGCCCACCAACTGTTTCTGGTCCAGCACAATGGCGACTCGCTGAACCCGGATTTGTGGCAAACATTCGATAATTTACGACGCCGAGTGGCGATCTTACCGTCGAAGAGGAGAATATATGGCATAGTAAAACGTTTCAAATTCAAGTTATTGCCGTATCCATGTCTTTAAGATCGGACAGAAACTGGATATTGCTTTAGACCAGGACTGCACGTATTTTGCGGTGAATTTTTCATTGAACACTCGTGACTGGACGCTAAGGACACTTGTCCTCCGCCAGACATGACGTGTGCTGCATTTAGTAATGTGCAATCCGTGTTCGGTCACATGTCCTCGTCGCATTGCTAATCGTGTCTTCCTCGTCCAGAAACGAAAGGCGCAATGTCATCAATATCAGACGTTGTCTGATATCATTTGAATCTATTATAAATTCAATCCATTGTATCCAGGCCCTATAAGTCGTAGGTGTTTTTTTGGAATATTTTATCTAAAAATCGTAGGCCGATCGTGTAGTCCAGATCGGTAGTATTAAATTACTATGAAATTAAACAGCAATTACAATATTCCAAGTAGGAGTTTCGACGCTATTATTTTAAATGATGCAATATTGCAATTATTATTAATATTTTAAACGAATTTTATCTTAAAATAATCATTATCCAAACCACAAAAATATATATATACCACAAACAATGACTTTTATCATAAGTCGATTGATTGACGAAGAATTTTGTCATTAAACATATTATAAAATTACTTGTACTGACTTGTATTTAATTTTAAAGTTTAAAATTCTTTAAAATGGATTATACCTCGTCTAAATATGTATAATATCGTAAATATGTTTAATTCTGTTCGCAATTAAAATAATAACAAAAATCATTAGTTTGTTTTGTTGCCGTCTCTTTCTAATACATTCCGTCTCAGTCACACCACTCGCCAGGTGACATTTTACTGCCGATGTTCTCCAAGCAAATATCGTAAAAAAAGCAATGGCATTGGTTTGTTTTATTGTGAGTCTCAGCTATATAAAAAAAATACCGTATTCATGTTACAATCAACCCTCCTATAGCGCCGACATAGGTTGGCCGAAATCAACACATCAAACTTGTTTCCATTCACATATGTTATATGTCCTTGTTCTATTTTTTGTTTGTTCACGCGCGTGTATTATAATTTGTAGTCAATCAAAGAACATTGACCTCCAAAATTGGCGTTATATAGAAAACAACGATTTAGAAGGGTATATAAGCATTATAGGAGGGACTGACGCATACGCCACTCTGTATCAGAGAGCGTTATAGGAGGTTTGACTTTATTCAGATGCTAGTTCTAACTAACTTGATTAATTATAGAAAAATATATTGACAAATCCGTCTCCAATCGTCCGAAGGGGTATATTTATAATGTAAAATAGACCCCAAGCATTTCAAGTCAATATCTTGATTGAATATAATTATTCATGATATGTTTTATAATTTGCGCCCGTGGCTACCGAATCGAATATTGTTGTTTTTATTTTTTTTCGCAATTACAGACAATAAAGGTTGTTTATAATTTAATTCTTTAGACTTTTATTAAACAAATATAAAAAAAATGTGACATAGGATTTATATTAAAAGAGTTATTCGAGAAAAATCATAAACTCATTGTCCCAAAAATACCCCATCGGCACGGCTAGGTTAAGGAGATACATTAGATCAGGGATTATTTTTCTTTTGTTGGTACGCTTGGCCCTGACACTTCCTACAGAATTTAGCGTTTTGTAGGAAGCGGGGATCTAGAAGGAAGGCACTATTGACTGTATTTATAAAATGATTAATTAACTTTAAGAGCCAATACACTTTAAACAAAATTAAAAAGTCACAATTTAAGAGAATAACTAATTGTGCGACGAAGAGAAAAAGGTTTAAAATTCCTCGGGAAGATTAAAAAAAAGGGCCACACAACATTCGATGTGTCTTAAATGTTAGCTTAACGTGTCTTAAGTAAAAAAAAATATTTCAATGAAAAAATAATGATTCATATGTTTGCATTGACATCACCGTAGATCTCGTAATTTTCTGCAGATCTCAACATCCACTCTCGGCCACCTCACGCAACGCCGTTGCACAACCGCCGTCACCGCTTAACATAATATTTCCTCTAATCGCGATCCACTCTCACAACAATCTTAACACACGAGCTCTTCTTCCCATCGCCCCGGTTACATTTTTTTTCCATATCAACTACATCTCGCCAAAAAAAATCCCAATTACACGAAGACAGTTAACTTTTTTTACGGGGCCGAGTGCCAAACTGGATCACTCCACCGGGTGTTCCCACAGCCACTCACGTGTTCACATCTTTACATTTGGTTTTACAGTTTCGGAAAAATCTATGGGTTTTGCTGCGGCCGATTGTGATAGGCGACTAACCGTTGCCGTTCACTGTTATAATTGTAACAGATCGGTGATTGATTTCTTTGTTTTTCGATCCATTAGCGTAATCGTGTAAGACCTAAGCACTAGGATACGTTTAATTGCTGTATCTCCGGTGTTTTTTTTTTTTTCGTTTTTTTTAGAAATCACTCTGTGTACATATCGAGCGTGCATCTGCCTTACATGAGCACTAAATAGGTTGATGCTTTGTGTGTAATAAATTAGGTGTAATTGTTGGAAAAAAGTCACGTTTTGATGTTATCGCGTGGATATGTTTGTGATTCAATGTCATGGTTTGTCGGCGAGACGTATTAATTTTTTGTAATGTGAGGACATGTCGTGATACGAACATGATCCTGTAGATATCAAAATTGGCTCTCGTAAAAACGTTTTATACGTGTAAATATTTAGGGGGAAAATATATGCAGATCGCATGTTATAGATAAATATATTTTATGTAAAGAAAAATCAATCAAAAACAACTTAATCTTTTCGTTGCGTGATAGCCTCTGAAAATTATCTGTTATATATAAAAGATCATTTCATATATTTTGTATAATTGTCTACAATTTGGGGTAACTTTTCGCCATAAATGTTCCACCCTTATCCCTTTAATTATGACATTATATTAAAAAGACATGGCGCAAAGTCATCCCACAAAACTTTCATTTAATTCGTCATAATATATGTTTACTTTATCCTTTTACACTCTGACAGATATGAAAGAGGGTTGGTGCAAAGCTACCCCGTAATTAGTTATTATTTAAAACGATCCGGAGCAAATTATTTCACAAAAGCTTCGCGCGCTTTAACATTTATAGAATAATCACTGATTATTTTAGAGGCCCGGGGTCCCTAAATCTTATCCACTCCCCTATGATAGACCCTTATAATAATGTTTAAATACAAATAATAACCAAAAATGTGTTTTAATTGTATTTATATATTGTACGTTACAGGTTTTTTACTACAAATTAGCCTTTTTGCAAATCAAATTCACCCTCTTGTATTTAAAATTAACCATTTTGCATTTCAAATTAATCCTTTTTCATTTTAAGTTAACTCAAACCGCAATTCAAATTGACCCTTAATTATTCAGTTAAACAATTAAATATTTTACAATATATATATACGTTTTTTTATCGTATTTTTTATTAAAAACACAAAAAATGGGTTCCACTGAATTTAGTACCCCGATATTACGTTTTCCCAATAATTAGGTTTTTTTCAGTTCTTTTAAAATCATTGTATTTTTCAAAAAGGTTAATTCGAAGTGAAAAACCTGTATTAGAAAATGTATACAAGAAGCGTGGTGCAAAGTTACCCCATGGCTACTATTCTCTCAAAGTTATTACTTACATATTATTTTCGCAATTGTTTATAAAATTAGGTCAAAATTAATTCTCTCGTCAATTCTAGATAAAAATAATATTTGTGAATCTATAGAATTCGCTAAATTTGTGGCGCAAAATTACCCCATGATTACTAATTTTTCAGTAATGCTACAAAATATATTGTTGTTTTTTTTCAATTTTGCTTAAAATTCTTTACGAAAAAATCAAAAGAAAAATTAATCAATGCAATCGTAGCTTTGGCGCAAAGTAACCCCACGATTAATAATTCTTCAGCAATAGAATGGGATTATTTAACCAGTGTTATGGCTTGTAGGTAACATGCATATTATTTCGATAAAGTAAGTTAACCTCGACTGAGCTAAGTCAGTAGTCGGATAGGTACCTGACAAAAGCTATGAATTCAAGGAATTCTTTATAGCACTGGTCAGAGGGTATGTAAGTGAAAGAGGTCCAATACCTCCACATGTTTTATAAATATAAATTTCAATCGAACTGAAACAATATTAAAATTAACCAGTGTCATGATTTGACACTGGGGGGAATATCGTTATGTTATGTCATCCATCCATCGTAATCAAATAAATAAAAAATCGAGCCATCTCGCTTGCTTGATGGAGTATTTCTTTAAAAGAATTAAATAACATATTCTGAAATATCTTTTTTATTATAATAATTTGTTTTATTAACAAAAACACATATATTTCCATTGATTTAAAGCATTACTACGTTAAGAGCTTTACTGTTAGCCATTCAAAGTCAATCTCACCGGATGAATCTTCCACGGTTACAGCAGACGTTCTTACGGTTGTAGTTGTTTACATTGTCGACGTTGTATCTGTTTAAGTACGCAGCTGATGGACCAGTTTTTACCATCAGAATCTCCATTTTCAATAAAATCGCAAACAATTATTTTCTTAATATGAATTTTAATTTCTAAAATTAAACACACCGTCCGAATCTAATATTAGAGAGTTTAGTGAGAGTCGAATTGAAAAAAAAAATGAGATCAAATGCTCTTTTGTTTTCTTTACAAAGCATAAGTGAATCAATTACCAATGTCCACAATACAACACCGACATAATTAGATCCACTTTTTGCGCCGATTCAATGCGCATGCGCATTTAATTTCAACAACGCCGCGTTCAAATGCCACCGAATAGCTCGGGATTTCGTTGCCGTTTTTATGAGTATGCTGTCACAGATGACAGCATGTAAATGGCGGAAGTCCTTATATGGATTAGTCATGATTTGCATTATGTCCAACGGTTATAGTTAACATACGTGTTATAGCAAATCGCGTATTTGCTTCAGGTGATCGAAGGCCGTCGCGCCTCTCGCGCCAACGATCGAAGAGGCTAGGCCCGGCATGTGATCTATTGTTGTTATTTTTTTCCAACAGCACACTAATCTTGTATCATAGAATTTAATGATAAAATGAGTAGAAATGAGGTCATTAGTTACACCGGCAATTTATTTAAAAAAAAATATTGTATAAGAACGCCGGTTATGAAACTTGTTGTATCTGAAACGCATCTATAGTTCAGTAGTTCAAAGTGTTCGTTTATTGGATTGTAACACGAGACTATCAATCAAACGCGGTGCATAATGGACTATTAATATAAGTCCGGTGTGGCCAACACACGGTTTAACATAATTATATAACTAATTGTTTATTTTTTTATTGTTTCAGGTGAGTTGAATCCAGCATCAGCAGCTCTGATGTCATGGTGAGCCGGCTCCATTGTCATGTCTTGCACAATTAATGCATGAGAATTTATATAATTATTTTTTACGGCGACTATTGCGTTGCTCCATAATATTAATTATTTATTTTAAAGGACCGCTTTGTGTAAATATCGGGTTGTTCGGAAAGTAATTTCGTTTTTTTTAGTGAATAAATATTTTATTGAATTATATATTGTCCATTCTGGTCCAATACCTTTGCCATCTTTCTGGCAGTAGCATTATTTTACGCTCATATATTTTTTGTTCTTTGCTGGCAAAAATCTGATCCAGGTGGTTTTTGACCTCCTCATTTGAAGTAAAGGTTTTACCATCTAAAAAAAATTGTAGAGATCGAAACAAATAATAATCAGAAGGTGCCAGATCTGGAGAATATGGTAGATGTGGCAGTATATCCCATCCAAGCTGTAAAATCTTTTGGCGAGTTGACAAACTTGTATGAGGTCTCGCATTATCTTGGTGGATCACTACTCATTTCTATTGATCAATTCTGACCTCTTCTGTTTAAGTGAATCATTCAATTTATCCAGCTCGTTGTGTTGTCCGGTAGAAGCTCCAAATAAACGATTCCTTTGAAATCCCACCAAATAGATCGATAGCATCACCTTTTTTTGATGAATATCGTCTTTCAAAGTGCTTTGAGCCGGTTCATCTTTTTTACTCCATGATCTCTTGCATTTAACATTATTGTAGACAACTGATTTATCGTCCCAAGTGATGATCCGCTTCAAAAATGGATCATTTTCTTGACGTTTGAGAAGCAAATCGCAGGCGTCAACACGACGGCACAAATTTCTTTCCGTAAGAACATGAGGAACCCATATATAGAGCTTTGAGATTAAACCTAGGCGTTTCAAATGATCATGGACGGGTGATCACGAGATGTTATTCGCCGGTTTGCATCAATTAAAGCCTTTATTGTGTCTTCATCAGCTGTAACTGGCCTTCCAGAACGTAGTGCATCTTCAACATCGAAATTTTGCAATCCAGTTTTAGCACTGGCGTTCTGTTAATACATCTTCTCCATACACATCGGATAATTTTTTTCTTGCTTGAACAGCATTTTTACCTTTTCGGTAGTAAAACAGTAAAATATGCTGTAAATGCTGCTTTTCATATTTGAAAGAGTACAACCAAAAACTACTGCGTAGAGTCAATTCGAACTTTTTCACAAGCAAGCCTTGCTATATCAGCTGTCAAAATATTATATATACTAAGTGTGAAATCCTATGTTGGTAAAAAACGAAATGACTTTCCGAACAACCCAATGTTTCACGTCGACGATGTCGCTAGTACCGCCGGTCGGCCTTTTTGCAAGCAATGAGTCATGAGTCGGTCATATCGGTCGATGAAAGTAAAAGCCAGTGTTTTTTTTTTTCATTAATATTTATAAATAAATAATAACACACGACGCTAACGGGTTAATCGTGGCTCATCTCGAATCGGTGGGTCGTGAACCTGCGTGCATCGTGATGCATCTCGGACGTACGGTGCGACATGATGTTATTAGTCGGCGACTGATGGGTTATTAATCTCGGTAATCAGTGATTCTCAATGTTTTAATTAAATTTTACTGGTTTCGAATAACCCGTAATTTATTCTTTTTTTAAAAAAAAAATGATCAATGATTATTTCTATTAATACTGTAAAAACATATGCGGTTTGCTTAGATTTAAAAAAAATATATAATAATATATTTACAAATGAATGATAATTAATTATGCAAGTTTATTATGGAGCAGGGATAGCCAAATCTTTCATTAATCAATTTAATATTTAATTGAATAAGATAACGATTTTATTTAAATGTGATTGATCAGCGATAAAAAAAATCATACGTTTACTTTTTATTGTCCACGATCGTAGATTAATTATTTAAAATAATTTAAAACAATATAAATATGACAGATAAAAATTGATTAAAATGTAATCGTGTCAATCAAGGAATGATTGCGTTTAAAATCAGTGGCGGCTCGTGGGTAAAATATTTGTGAGTGCTGGCGGAAGTTTAAAAATTAAAAAAAATAAATTTCAAACGTATGGACGGAGCAGGACTGCTCCGAGTCGCAGCGCAACACAGCGCTTAGCGACGACCTCTCCCCTCCCACCCCGCTGCCGCTCCGCATCCATCCAATACACGACGCTGGTAGCGCTGACGAGCAGATAACGCATTCATGTATATTAATATATAATTATATATTTGCTTTGGGGTGCTGCAGCTCCAGGTGTTATTTTTACTCGTCCTAATTTTTATCTTGTGATTAGTTTTAAATTTCGTTCCACTTTGCCCTCACCTTTATTTTTATTTTACTTATTTTGTTACCAAGTTGAGGGCTCTGATATGATCAGGCCCGGGGCGGCAACCTCTTCTTCCCTACCCCCCTCACTTGTGCTAGTCACCCTGGTAATACTCATATATTTATATATTTATTAAACATTGACTAAAATAATATTTTACATTATTTTTTTGTCAATAAATTTAGCATGATGTTGCCGTCGTAATTAGGATGATTTTGCGCCAGATGATAGCGCAAAGTTACCCCATTTTATTCTGACAGCTAATTAAGGGGCGTGGCGTAAAGTTGCCTAACATATTTATTTTTCTATATACAAATAAATTATAAATACGTTTTATTAAAAAAAATATTCACATAATAAGATCGATCTCGCAATAGATTACAGAGTAATTAATCGGATAAAAAATAAAATCAGACAAATATGATACTTAGAACCGGTTAATTATAATAATGCAAAACTAATATTGCATTTTTTTGCTCTCCAATCAAATAACGGCTATTATTCAAATTATTAAAATATATATTACAAGCAATTGATCCGTTCTACATATAAAACAACACGAAATTGATATCACTGTTATCTCAGATCGATAATATGATATATATATATTATAATTGACAATAATTGCGCACGATTTAGCCAATTTCGACAAACGGTTCCATGCGTTTTTCAGTCACCCTGTACATCTTTAGCGCTCATTTTTTTCGCAAATTGCACGTGTATACACAAAAGCGAATGCGATCCACGTCACGATACGGGAAATGTAACACACATGGCTCCCGTTATCGCTTTTTGTATGCAATTACGAGATTACGCACTTATTTATCTCATTTTTTTTAAATATATAAATATATAATTATTAATATATCGCGTGCTGTTCCCCGGCTTAAGATAGGATCACGATAGATAGCCATCGCATAAAGACATTATGCAATCGTTATCTGGATATCGCATTTTTTGCAATAACAAATAATTTGTTTCTTCCGTCTAAAGTCGAACAGCGCCTGTTGTCACAATGTTAAAAAATATGCAACAACAGTGATCAAATGTGCATGTTATCTGATATACATATAATGGCACCATCGCTGATGGTGTTGATTTAATTTAATTAGTGTCTTGTTGTTATGATATGTCTATGTGTCATAACAAATATATATATTTTTTCAATACAATTAATAATTGATATTGTGAAATTTGATATATTAAGATACATTAAGCCTCTGTTTTCTATAACAATAGGACGCTATTCCCACATCTTTCGTAAAGGTCGACATCCGCCTCTGTGCATAGATTATCTCTAACATTTATTTAGATTAACATACTTTTGTTGTTCGCAGATTTTTTTTATTATTCAATATTATATTATTAAACGTTAATCTAATAGCATATGTGATTCTTATCAATATTATAAAATTATTTAAATGTCTTCATATATATTTAACATTATCATGACGTTTTCCTTATACATTAATCTTTATTATTTCCTTCTGAATTTCATTCTGATATAGACATTTAGTATTTTATGTAATCATGTCAAAGATTTAATTTATAATCAAATAATTTCAATTTTCTTGTATTCTCAATTTTTATAAAAAATAATTTATTTGAAGAATTTGCGATACTAATATGAATTTTTGAACAAACATTATCATGGGACACCAAGTTTTTGATCTTTTCCTAATAACTCTTTTAATATAAATCCATGTCACAAACTTTTTGTATTTGTCTAAAATGTCTAATGAATAAATATTATAAATATTATAATAGGGCGCGATGTTTTTTCTCATTCGCATCTGGTACGATGTACCGAGTGTGAATGAAACGTGCGATTGATACGTGCGGCGAGAGCTCAGTCTGCGGCGACACATCGCCGAGTGCGCTTGTCGTTTACGCGTCATATTGATTAGATAAAAAATCCAAAATATCGACCAAATTTTGAAGCATAGTTTCAAATAGATGAACGAAACAAGAAAAGATTCGACTTCTTTTTCAGTTCAAAAACAGTTTAAGAACTTCTCCCCTGATTACCTTGGAAACTCTAGGATTCAACTCATTTGTTGCTTAAAATTATAACTATTATATTCATTATTATAATTTACAACTTTTTAGAGCAGTGCTTCTTAACCTTTGTTCGATCGAACCCCAGGGGTTCGGTGAGTCAATCTCCCGGGTTCGGCGGAGGTCAAAACCACACCCCGACTTATTGTACGATATTATGAAAAATGATACGACATATGATATAAGGGTTCATTGAATGCGCACATGAAACTGGTGGGGTTCAGTACCTCCAACAAGGTTAAGAACCACTGTTTTAGAGTATACCTTTTTATCAAAAGTGTAAATCTTTTTGTTATTGTTTTTGCATACTTTCCCTTTCTCTAGTAATAAAGGATAACGTGTTAAATTATTACTTTAAAAAAAAACTTAACTTATACAGTATATCAGAAAATACTCAGTTATAAAGAAAATTGGCGTGAAAATTTATTGTGACTAATTTTTATTTATTATTATATTATAAATAAAGATTAAACTGCGTACAATTAATTTAAAACAAGCAATAAGTATACTTTATAATGGAAATTGTATTCGTATAGCTTTTAAAGACAATAATTAACATTTAATGGATTGATAAAATACACAATCTTTAATTTAAATATCTTGTAATAAAATATATTTTTTAATGAATTCTATTTTACGTCTTTTTTTAAATATATTCCATTATATAATATTTTTAATTATGTAAAAATGTATGTATTATTCATAATATAATCCTTTTCTGATACAAAGCACTCTCATCAATCAAAATCATATACAGTGAACCCCCCTATAACGTCCAGGTAGGTTCCACGTTATAGGGGGATGTTATTGGGGGGTAATTTTATTTTTTGATTTGAAGAAGATCAGTGCATCAAACATTTTAATTTTTCTTTTTTTTACATTTTTACTTGTTTACCAACGCAAATGACTTGACTCGCGCGAAGAGCGATATCCTTTCGTATTTTAGCTGACGTAATCTTCCCGCAACTTGGGGGCAGGGAAGATCAACGTGACATTTTATTAGTTAATTTTATAAATTTATGAAAATTCTATTTAGCGTTTTAAAATAAGTATGTTATATGGGGGTTTGACGTTATAGGAAAAAACTGACGCAAACGTTATAGGGGAGGACGTTATAGGTGGGTTTACTGTATAATATGTATTTAATTGTAATGTATCATGATCGTAATTTTCTGTATCCATATTTTACAGTATTAGTATTAATTCAAGTGCCATACAATCATTAAAATCACGTGAAAACGACACGACAATTCGTTCAACATATGAAATCGCGTGTAAAAATAATTAATAATATATTTATTTATTTATAAATAATTATTTTTGTGCGGCGCGGTAATGTCGGTTCCGATTTGTCCCGCGCCCGATTGTCGTGGAATCCAAAAATATGGTACAGGTATCAGACGCATAATACTTATCTTATTTAACTCTAAAAGACATCGTTTTCGTATGTCAAAGGTTTTGATTCAATTGTCGGGGTGGAATCCGCCGCGCTGAATTGTCGCGAAATTATTTCAGATCATTGTTATTGATTACACATGATTGTTATTGTAAATATTAGTATTTATAGATTTCTATCATCAGCTTATATATATTTTTATTGAGTATATAATCTCTAGATAATTACAAAATAATATGATTATCTAGTATGATTTTCATTGAAAGAGGATAAAAATATGTTTCTTTAAACAGCCATTTGAGAAGCACTCTCTCATATATAACGGCCGGTGCGATATAATGCAGAAACGTGATTTATTGCACAGATATCTATCGTTTTCACAACATTCATTAGCGCAAAAAAAGTATCGTTCCCCATATCTATTCACGACCCAATCCGGTCGCATTTTTCATGCGGTTCTCAAATGTCACATGCACGCAATACATCACAGGTGGCATAATAGTGAACGTCGCACGATCAGGTCACGGACTATCGCATTCCCAATATCAAATATTGTAATAAAATCCACAGATCCACGGAGCAACGGCAACTGCATCTAGGCCGAGGAAGGTCTCGCCGTTTATTATTTGATTTTTGTGAATGAGGTCCGCCGTATTCGCCGAATGTGGAAGAAGAGCACTCTTTGTTGAGTATTTGGGACAAGGTTAATCGCGCGTTTTAATTATGATGTCTTCTGCCGGTGTTAAGAGCGTGGACAGATCCAGCGCTTGATTAATTGCAGCCGAATGCAGTTATATCACCGCAATT
>JAGXCT010032894.1:15135-26879 GCA_022495035.1 Philopotamus ludificatus
AAATAATTTGGTCCAAAACGGCGCCGCACTCAGATGCAGAATTGTGTTTAGACCCACCGCATTGAAAGGGTTAAGTCTAATGAATTAATAGTTAATATTTTTCAATTTTTCCTCTCTTGACATATGGCGCCATGCGCACCCCTGGTGATAGATTTTCGTATCGATTGATGAATTTTATCTGATTTTCATTACATGAATCGACAAATATATAGAATTCGTTAATATTATTTTATTTTACTTTAATATTCGTAAAAAAATGGGTAATGTAATTAATATTACTTACGTGGGGTAACTTTGCGCCGGATCAATTATCTGCAACGTCTAAACCGAATAAGTTTGCCATGGATCTAAGAGAATGGTTATAATCGATGGATTTTTGATTTAAAAAATGATTATAAATGTCTTTCATGGGGTAACTTTGCACGTCACCCTTTATACAGGTTTTTTACGTCAAATACACCCTTTTATAAATCAAATATACCCTTTTGCATATCGAATACAGCCTTTTGTACATCAAATACACCTATTTGCAAATCAAATTGACCCATTTATTATTGAAAAGGGGTAATTTTGATTTGAAACAGTGGTAAATCTCTTAGTGTTCATGGGGTAGCTTTGCGCCATACCCCTTATCTGTCAAAACAAAATTATCTGCAGAAGAGTTTTCCATTTATTTAAATGCAAAATACTTAAAAGTAAATAATACGCGAGAAGAAATGCAAATTATTATATTTTTATTTATTGCAATCACGATATTCATCGTTTCATTTAAATAATTGATAATGAAACAAGTATCAAGGTCACTTCTGGAGCAAAGTTACCCCAGAAATGCTACCCATTTTATAATATTAATTATATGATTTACATTCTCCAATGAAAATGCAGTCCAAATCAATGAAAAATTCATATAGCCTTAAAATATTTTTAATTTTAACCTTCGATAAACACAATCAAATTCTTTGCAATGATATTCAATAACATTTTTCGACCTTCTATGATTTCTTTTTTTATTCTATTGTATCTTACAATGCAACAGTTCTGCACAGTAGATACGTTACAGATGCATTTTTATAAAAAAAAATTAAATCCTATCATTTTTTATCACAAATTACAATCGTCATTTGATCTGCTGTATTATCATAAGATCTACATATGGCTTTGTTTTGTTATTTTTTGCCAATGATTCACTGTTATCTCTCTCTCTCTCACTGTTATTTTTTTATTTATCATTGATAATAATTATTGAATTCAGTCAGTCGCCCTTGATACATCGTGAAAGTGAAAAGTAGTTAGTAAAAAAGCAATATATATATATGATAGTAATTGTGATCATAGTGATGAAAGTGAATCGAATCGTGATATTCCTCGTTTAGCCACAAGCTCTCCAAAGCAGTTATTATCAAAAAACAAATTGGAACACGTGGTTGTTGTTGTTTATTTCGAATTTTTAATAACCAAGGTAAAATCATGTTCCGTTGCAATCATTGTTTTCGGCGGATGCGATTATTTACGGAAATCAAACGCGATCAGAATTTTATCAGAAAGATTTCA
The DNA here is from genome assembly GCA_022495035.1 of Philopotamus ludificatus. Classification (NCBI taxonomy): domain Eukaryota; kingdom Metazoa; phylum Arthropoda; class Insecta; order Trichoptera; family Philopotamidae; genus Philopotamus; species Philopotamus ludificatus. The sequence continues at coordinate 16,687 of JAGXCT010032894.1, forward strand.
TTTCGCCGCTGAGATGATGATTATTGCCATTAACATTTAACGTACCGAATGTTTTCTTCGTCTTCTAATTCCGCCACTCGTTACTGTGTCGGATGTGGGCAATCAAGTTTTCCGCGTTAACATTTGTTTGCATTTGCTCGCTTTTTATTTATTCAAGCATGATTTATTGTACGTTGAAACGAAAATATTCAAATTCTTTTGCAATTAAACGTATTCACTTTCTAACACGATCGTAAAACTAAATTTCAAATACGCTTTGACAATAACAATTTCGTTTTTTTGATTTAATGCCGTATTAATTTTGATGATGCCATGTTTTAAAATCACTGATTTTAATCAAATTTCAATTAATCATAGCGTGTAATACTGGCAACACTGAGCTAATTACCCATCACTTGCGATACGCTAGCCAGACTTAATATTATATTTCACACAAATTTATCAATATAAAAGTATGTATGTACATACAGTACGACAACAATTACAAAATTAATTAGTATTATATTTTTTTCGATGCAAATAAAATGGAAAAACCCCAATCTTTACGTTGTTATAACAAATTTAGTCACTATATTTTTTTTAAGAAAAACAATAAAATCAGGAGTGCGACAGCTGTTTGGATCCACACACATGTTTCTCAATATTTACATACTAAATCAATTTGTGTAATATTTTTTTAGATGGAAATAAAATGGGAAAACCCCAGCCTTTACGTTGTTACGACAAATTTAGTCACTTAATTTTTTTTTAGGTTTTTTTAAAGAAAAACAATAACATCAGGAGTGCGACAACTGTTTGGATCCACACACGTCTTTCTCAATATTTACATACAGAATAATTTGTGTAATATTTTTTTAGATACAAATAAAATAGGAAAATCCCAGTCTTTACGTTGTTACGACAAATTTAGTCACTTTATTTTTTTTAGATTTTTTTAAAAGAAAAACAATAAAATCAAGAGTGCGACAACTGTTTGGATCCATCACAGAATATTTAATATATTTTTTTTAAGAAAAAGCTCTGATTATAATGCATTTAAAAATAATGGTAATGTTTTTTTTTTTATTTATTAATCACAGATAGTGCAAAATTTTAATAATGATTCCTATAATCCACTTAGGTTCTTTCTCATATAATTTTCAGGAACCCTTAGGTAATTAATGCAAATAATATGAAAAATATTTATGGTGTCGTCTAAAGACGATATTATCATTTTTTTATTTAAAAAATCTCGGAAAAGACTCAGTAATTAGCTGGACACTTAAGTTAAAATAACGACTTCTTTAACCTAATCTAAATTAACTTACTATAACATGAGACTTCAGTTAAGTCAAACGGAGTTATTCTTTCCGTTATGATTATTGCCATAATTTCTAGTATCGTTTTTATTAAGATGATCTTATTTTTAAATCATCTTAGAATACACATTTCTTTTACATTAAATTTTTAAAACGTATATTTTTTATTAAACTTATGCTAATATCTAGGCTCAAATTAATGGAGTTAAACAGTTGTGGTTCATTGAACAAGAATTAATAAAAAAAAGATTTTATTTTACTCAAAAATATCTTTATTTATTCATTATTAATACTTTTGTCAATGTAATCCTCATCAAGCACGTCATTCACTTATGCAAGAATTATTTAACGTAACCTAATCTCAGCTTTTTTAACCTAACATAAATTATCATATAATTATTTAAGATTTTTTTTATTTATGCCAGACATGTAGCGAATATTGTCATTCATGCTTATGGATTTTTGTCATAATTTTCTGGATCTTAAATTAATTAAAAACATTGTTTTTTGTTCCATGTGGAGCCAAACAGTTGTCGCCAATTGTATTTTCATGAAAAAATAATACGCGGTATTTTTATTTTCCTCAAGAATATCGATATGGCATCAAGTGTATCATACACTTGTGCTAAAAAAAAAATCCAAGATTCGAAGCACTTTTTCATCATAGCGTTTAGCTACTTCTGGGATTCTGTTTTTATCTCCTTTATGTTGTGCAAAACGCCGTCATTTCACGCTTTTATTATCTTAAGGTATAGGAAGAAATCGCGAAGAGTAAATACAAATACTGAGGTATTATAACGGTATTGTTTTTAGCATAACAAATCATTTGAAGTAAGAAAATAGCCGAGGACATTAAAACCTATGAAACCATTTCGTCTGCCAATGATAAAGTAAGCATCCATTATGGCTATCAACGTCAAGATACGTCATGAACAAGTGTACCAACACATGCATATAATATTCTGCGTATTTTTTAATCCAACATTGTCTATGACAATTTATTATCCATCATTCAAACACACTGTGAATGTATAATTTAGCATAGCTTTTAATGGTGTTTTCTCATAAATTGGCATGTATTCCAACGCGCTATATAATTTTATTATTATCGTCTTAGAAACTTTGTGCATGGGCCCTAAACCGTGCAATTAAATGCCGTATCTCTTGTGGAGAGACATTAGAAATGCATAATTCCGAGTGCAGTTCTAGAAAGTAAAAGATTCACCGGACTGCGCATCGAGAATTGTGCGATTTTTCTCACAGGTTTTTTTATTGCGGATAATGTCGTCGCATACTAGTTTGATATGCGGATGAATTAGATTATCCGGACGCTCTTTGTCCTTTTGACGCAACTGATTAGCGAACTGATGCGATTCCGCCATCTGGCATACGCAAAACCAGAAAGCTGAAACGGTAAATGCGAATCGATTAATCGGTCAGACTGCACAACGCGAGATGGATGGTGTCTGCGTCTGTTGTGGCCAAAAATATTTATTATATTATAATAAATAATTGTATCCGTAATGATAAAAATATATTTTTTTGTCGTCGTGCATTTTCTCTGCGTAGGGAATTTTCTTTTTGTTTCGCACGTTTTTCCGCTGTGCCTATTCCCACAACAGTCGTCGTTTCCTATGCATTGCGAAATCGAAAAATGTGCATGAATTCCATATATGTATACATTTTCGCAAACTCGATTATCGAATAATCCGACACGGGTCGACGAACCGATCATTTTCTTGTTATAATAAAATTTCAAAACGCGATAATAATAATGAAAAAAAAACACGTATAAATTCCCATCACAATATGTGATTGCGAATACGATTGCGATTGCATTTTGTGCACAAACATCTGAAAAATTTTACTTTTTTTTTTTTTTACCAATTACGGCGCCAATTAAAGTGATTTACTTCTTTTGAATTGGTCGGATAGTGAAATTACTGCAATTATAATCCAATTATTGATTTTGTAAAAGTTCACAATCATCGACGTCCGAAAAATGGCGGAGCTTTTATTCCGTCGATAGATTGCATATAGAAAGTAGGGTATGTGTGGAATTTAATTTAATTGAGCGTAACCGTCATCGCTTCCCACGTTAATCATTTAAAAAACTATATAATTATCATAATTAACCAATTAAATCAACGGTAACGTTCGATTTTAAAGATGATGCGGACGTTTTTTTATTGAAAATCAGGAAGTCCTCTTACTGCATTATGCAATAATATTAGTGGTACCAAAAAGTATAACCAGAATAAATAATTATAAAAATCAATCAGTAATAGCATTATTACCTTAATTAACTTGAACAATATATACTTTGGAGTACGTTTAGAGTCAAATTCTTTTTTTTTCTCGTCTGAATGAGTGTTTCATCGACCTGAAAAGATAATTATCAAAAGAATATGTAAGTAAGATATTTAAAAACCACTTCTTCTTGTGTCCGGATCGTAGACCATGGAGATGCAAATCTGATTCCAGGGAATCTTAACACGTTGCGGTCCGGGGGACTCGAAAACGCGTCCTCGCGGGCCAACGTAGAAGTACGGGGGACGCGTTTTCGAGTCCTCGTTGGCGCTGATGTCAAACCAAAAATCATTTATATATCATTGATACGCAAACCACACTTTGAGAAGTTTTGAACTATTATTTTTTTAACACAACAAAAAAAAATAAAGTACTTTTGCTATTTTTTTCGCGAAATCGCCCCGCCTTAAACCCAAAACTCGGCGCGGAACCGGTGCTGTCGTTTGTACAGACGCTGTGATTTAGGTGCAAAAAATGTTTGTATTTGAAAGTCCAAATAATAAGTTTTATAAATAGTCGTTGGCCTTTATTGTCAGAAATTGCTAAAAAAAAATATAAACATCAATATTAGCTTCTGTCGCCACGGGCGCGATGTTTTTTCTCGCTCGCATCCGGTACGATGTCCCAAATGCGAGTGAAACGTACTAGCCGCGAGAATTCGGCGGTCGCTGTAGTCGGCAGCGAGAGTTCAGTCTGCAGCGGGACATCGCCGAGTGCGCGTGTCATTTACGCGTCATATTGATAAGTTAAAAAAAATCAAAATATCCACCAAATTATGAAGCATATCATGAATAACTATTTTTATTCTTAGAATAATCCATTTTTTTATAAAATGTTGAACTAAAACCAACATATTTTTACTAAAAAATGTCCCATAAACTGTGACAATGGTTTTAGAGGTATTATGACTCTTCAAGCCTTCTTCAATTACTTCTGGGATAGATATTTCTTACTTGACGCTACATCCCAGAGAGCTAGATAGCTATCCTTAACGCATCTAGAATCAGTCACCTTTCAACAAATCTACCTATTTTTTTAATTACCGCCCTCTGGGTCTCTTCTCTGAAAACTTTGCCTTGTCAGTCACTTTGGACTGCAGATCTCCTCCATGACTATCAAATACAATCTCTTGGACTCCCTTTTGCGGAATAATCCACTTATTGCAGCCATGTGCTAGTACTAATCTTATCTTGGTCTTATAAATCTCTTATTTTTTAAGTTCTCGCTAAGCATCTTAGGCCTCAGCGTTTCCAGTCAGTAGCCCTGGTTTCATATCGTCTGCTATTTTATTTTGACATTAACATTCACTACCAAATATATGAAGCTGTGCCATCCAAATCCATCGTAGCCCTATTTGTACCCTCCTCGCAGTCCCTTGGACCCTAGAACTGGTCATATTCGTTTTTAGGCTAAATTCTGCGGCTTGTCTATGTAGAATGGCTCTATGATCTATCATTCGATGTTTGGATCGATCGGTGATTTACACGCCATCAGCAAAAACAATAAAACTCCAATTTTAATTCGATGTTTACTACAGCTTTGGATTCCGCATTTTTTCTCATTTTACACCGTCACAGTTTTCTTTTTTGGTACCTCTATTATATATCCAGTATCTTAATGTAATATATCATCTAATTACTGAAATTACGCAACCTTGACATTCGCAAACATACATTTTAGATGCATCTCAGATAACACATAGTTTAGAATTATATTTTAAAAGTTAAATCGTGTTTTGTTTGGGATTAACTACAATGTGAATGTCAGGGCTATTATATATATTTAATGAGTCATGTTTTATATGTAAATCAACTCGCTTCAGCGACAATAGTTTGTAGGTTAAATGGGAAATTATGCGAACGCCGGCAGTGTTGCCAATCGTTATGTAAATATATAACAATGGCGGGGTGACATTGCGCCAGTATTTCTCGATTGTATCCGATGTCACGTCGGATGATAAAGTGGACAGGAGGCGGATGACTTGCACGGGCCACCGGAAGGGCCGAACCGATTCTTTCCCTATATGGAAAACCGCACTGGGCCACCGGGCCAATAACGGGACAGCTACTCCTCGAGGTGTTCCTCTTTCTCGCCATCGACTGTCCCATTGATGCAGAACCTGCGGTCGCCGATCTGTCGCTGCTATCCGTAATTCGCAAATTTGAACGCTGAAACAAAACTATTTGCATCATCCCGAATATTCAGACTTCCGCTTCCCAGATCTGCGCGCCGAGATGGCAAAACAAGTTTTGCGACATCTGTTACGATTTTCGCGGCGGAGACGAGATGCGCCCCGGGGCTGTGGGTCAGATTTGAACCACGGGACTCGAACACCGGTCTCCACCTGCACCGACAGGTAGTACACCGAGCGAACTTTCTTGTCTTCGCCAAAGAGACCCAACAACGGTACGACATCGATGGTAACTTTCGCGGTCACGTGCAACCAGTGTCAGCATCATCAAACCGGCTCCGCGGGGTACCTTCGCGTTCCCATGTTTAGCTCAATCGCCCGTCGTCTCCATCTAGTATGTGTGAAATTGTTAAATACTATAATTTTACACATTACACTGGTGTTTCCGACGCGATAGACATGTACTAGGCGACGATATTGTTTGTTGCAGTGTTGTTTGCTTTTCAGATCATGGCCGGAATCGAGCTTTTTATGCTCGGCGCATTAAAAAAAATCCACGCATTAGATTGGCAGGCCTGATTCACAATAGCTGTCATTCATGCCGCATGTAACATGGGTGGTCGCACTTAAATGCATTGCGAACAATTTAACACTGAAATCATTGATAACATTCGAAATGATACAACAAACAAATGAAGCATAATAAACAAATGAAACATAAAAGCCGCCATCTTGTGCGCGCGAATACTCTCGATTCGCGTTTTGGCCGTGACAATTTTTATAGTGTCCATATGTTTCGACGTATTTATACATTATATTTTAATATAAATACATTCCGCGTCGTATCCATCCCTATATTGCGCAATAGATTAACGTTCATTACTTAATGGTATCCTAGTTTTTATTTTATTTGGCAACTATGCTAACTACCCTTTCCGTGATGTATTTTTAATGTTTATATCGTGATCAGAGTATAACGATTTGTGTAATTAAAATATATATCAAACAAAGCTTGATTTATTTAACTGTGTTTTTTTAATAAAACGTCGGCTGCCATAATTTATAACATTTTTCGGGCGTGTTTATTCGACCTTTGCACTGCTGCCAACCGCTTTCGTACAATACATCTCTCTTTTGGATTATTGACTTTATTAATATATATATATTTTTTTTTTGTTCTTCGGGCCGGTTTTTTCCGACTCTTTCACCACGGATTTATTGACAAAAACAAGTCACAGTTACAAAATGTAAGGTCCGAGACCACGTGTTGGTCGGTGTACCGAATAACAGGTTTGGCTGACCCGACCGGTCTCATTCATTACCAGCACCATTTCGGTTCATTATCAAAAAGCCTACTTGGCTCCATTAACAATTAGACTCGCAACAGACCCCGGGGGTCATTAACGAGCTCGGCCGCCATTAACGACACACCGCGGTGGTAGTTGCGACGTGTGATTATGGCAAAAAGCTCCGCCATCCGTCATGGGATTGTAGGAGTACGGCCCAGTCGTGGACAACCCTTGGCCCGCGGTCGGACTCGTTACTATCGGCCAGCCTTAAAATCATGATTTATAAACAATTTCCTCTCATAACTCTACTTTATCATGTCGTAATATACTTCATTTATATTTATTGGTATCAATAACAATGTTTCATACTTTGATATACAATTAGATCTACTTTTATGGAGTTAATAATTACATAATTTTCCAAACCCTCACAAAATCAAAGCAATGAGAAAAAATTAGACCGAATTCGCATAAAAAAATCATAATACCTACGAATTCTGAAAGAAATGATGAAAGTTGGTACTAAATTACTTTTATTACTAAAAGATAATAAGCAATGATTATGATTTCTTTGTAAAGCAACATTAAAACTCAAGTCCAACGTATTTCTTTAAAACTTTAGTGACTTTAATGGAGTCCTATCGATATTTTCAGGGTAATTTTTAATCGAAAACTGAGAAAAAGAATAAGAAATAATATATAACATTATTTATTATCACGACAAAAAAATTACAACATAAAAAAGCAGGGCTGTGGAGTCGTTAAAAAAAACACGACTCCGACTCCGATTCTGATATTTACCAATAACACAACTCCCACTCCACACCACACCTCCGACTCCGAAATCAGGTTGTTTCCTACCTTTGCATATAGCCAAATTTTTCATGTTATAGGCATAAACATAAAACAAGATCAAACTTTATAAATCAGGGCTGTGGAGTCGTTAAAAAAAGCACAACTCCGTCTCTGACATTTACCAACAACTCAAATCCGACTCTGACTCCGACTCTGACTCCGACTCCGACTCCGACTCCGACCCAAACACCGCGACTCCTCAGCCCTGTAAAAAAGACATATTTTCTAACTTATTCTAAAATTTAAATTAAATTCTTCAAACTCTGAATTATTTTGCTCCTTGTTGGACTTACTTTATATAAACGTTTCATTTCATTTTATTTAATTGATCCGTCACTGCGGCTCGAAACGAACCACATCGTTTGAAGGAGGTATATTTATAATAAAGAATAGACCCCAAGCATTTCAAGTCAAGATATTGATAAATTCTTCATCAATATCTTGACTTTTAAAAAAAAATAGATTATTCTAAGAATAAAAATAGACGCACACCCAGCGATGACCCGCCGCAGACGGAAGACGCGCCGCCCATACACCGACCGCTAAATTCTCGTGTCACATGTCACTAGTATACGTTTCACTCGCACTTGGCACATCGAACCGGATGCGAGCGAGAAAAAAATATCGCACCGGTGCCATTGTAAAATAATATTATTGATCTTATTTTTTTTGGAATTTAATGATTATTTATAATATTTATTCTCTAGACTTTTTCAGACAAATACAAAATAATTGTGACATGTAGGATTTATATTAAAAGAGTTATTCGAGAAAAATCAAAAACTTGAGATCCCAAATATCGGCACGGCTAAATTAAAAAAGTGTCATAAAACCGTAAAAAATATGATAGATTTTAGAAATTATGGTCATATGTTCGCAACTTGGAGTTGGCCTCAAATGGCTCGCGGTCCGTAGTTTGCTCCACCTGATATAAATATATTCTTGAAGCTCTGAAATTTAGCCACAAGTGTATGCAATATTTCTTGCATTAGATATGTTTGATGAAGAGGATGATTTTTCTCATACATTACATTAAATAAGTTAAAACCTTTTGGATTTACAGTAGTCCCACGACAAATTTATTGGCCCTATGAAGTTGTTTTTATCTTTTCCTGAAAAATGAAATTGCATTTATACAAATAATAATGTTATTAGTATTTAAGGTTTTTTTAAAAGCATTTCTTTGCCTTTTTTTAAAGATATATACCCTAAACTTCAGGAAAAACATATATAATTCAAGTGAGAATTCATAAAGCTCTTGTTTTATTTTTTTATCTTATTTATTTGCATCGCTTGAGCTTCCCTGTCGCATTTCAGCCAATCCCAAGCATGCAATAAACTGTTTAGACGTCGGGTGCTAGTTGAATCGCAAATTTGATTACACCATTGTGTGCTTTACTTGTAATTTTATCAACGCGGATACCATTATAAAACGATTTTTTTACGCGTCTCGAGTACGGGTTATAATGCACAGTGTGAATGCCCTATGGGTGGATGGAATTAAAGAAGAAGGCGATGTCAATGGGCTGCAAATGATGATGACTCTGGTAATTTCATACACCGCAATGATTAATATAATCAGCAGTCACGTGAACGTGTGATCCAGGCGACCATATCTTGAGAAATTGCTAGAAAAATTCTCCAAAAATAAAAAGTGATCCATCATTAGGCGTGGTTTTTTTTTGCAATGGGCTGGATTTGCAATAGTAGTATTATTTACAATAGCTAATTATCGATCGTTTACGATTATGAACTGAATATTTTAACGCGGTGTTACAACATGTTCTGTTGTCCGCTCTAACGATGACCGATACAAAAGCGTGCTAGTTGTGCAATATGGATTTAGGCGAAGAAATGAATATGGTTTTTTTTGTGCACATTTAGAAAGTAGAATCGAGAAGGTGATGGAAATCTTGACGAGGGTGTTGAATAGGAGATGACAGTTGAAATATGGCGAGTGGCGTAACAAGTTCCAGTCGCGGGAAACACAGACTGGTAGATGCGTCCTCACGTGTGTATGCACTCACGTATATGCATAATGGTGGCATACCGATGGCATTCAAACAGTGTTGAAACCGTCGGTTTGTATGATTGATAGAATTAGAACGGTGGTTCTCAATAGAAATGTCCATCAACATAATAAAAAAAATATGCTTTCTCAGCTTCCATCTTGACTTTCATTATAGGATGATGGAGAACATACTTGATATTTCATCAATTTTTAGCCTTCACCATCTGAAGTATATTATATTCTCATTCTAAATAAAATTTGAATCAATCCCGGAATCTTAAGAACTTCTTTAATAACTC
>JAGXCT010032895.1:0-27165 GCA_022495035.1 Philopotamus ludificatus
TTTTTTTAGTTTATTTAAATTACAGAGTACATTTATTATTATATGAATTTGTTTTAAGAGTATTTTTAATATGTTAGATTAGAAAAAACAATAATCATATTAAGTTGTAGCTTATCCAAAAAATACATTTTTTTATATTATACTGTTATTTTTGTTATTAAATATTGTTCAAGTTTTTAAATGTTAATTGTTTTATTTGATGGTGTACTTATTTATAAAGATGGGCCAGACGTTATGGCCCATCATATCTTATCTGATATTACTGAATTTCTTTCAAATAAAATTATATTATGCTTTTTTTATTCTAGCTCAATACGTGGTGTCGAGGCAGGGCACTACTCTCCTAAAAGTCGGCGGTAACACATATTTTAAACATTCCCAATTAAATGGAAAATTACGTTGGTATTGCTGCAAGAAGAACTCCCGTTGCAAGGCCAGCCTCTACACCGTTAATGATATAATTGTCAAATTTAAGAATATTCATAATCATTAATCCTATGTTATATTCTGGAAAAATTAAAGATAACAACACCGACGACGATTAAAACTCAATGGTAAATCAAAAGACTGCACAGCTGGATTGGATCGACAGACTCGCCTTCTACTATTATACACAAATAAGAATTAATAATAAATTTACCATTTAATATAAAACATATGATTACTACTCTACCTCAGTTTATACCCCAGCGCATGGGTACAGAGATGTCTGTGGTATGTACCTGGTTGTCTGTGGTTGGCGCAGTACATAACCCCCTTGTACTGCGCGAGTTGCCCTTACGGGCGCCACCTCACTACCATCAGGCTCGTTCACGCGTCCTTTTCTTCTGCCAAATGTGAGGACAGGTGATCTCGGAAACTCTCCAGTAACCACTTGGTCGACTATGTACATATCAGTGCAATCAAAGTGGCCCTGGGTCCCATTGGCATCAAGATGTGATTTATAATGGCCCTGCTTTTAGCGCCTTTGTTGTTTTTGGTGGCCAAGTCCGAGCGAGAATCTCCTCCTTTGATCCCATTCCTTTGCCTACTTAGGAAAGGTTAATATCGGAGATCTTGGGTGACCGTGGTCGCCATAATAACCCCATCAAAGGTGTAGCATATCTCTTAGTCTCACCGCAGGAAGGGCTTTACAAGATACCTCCACTTTTATTCAATGCCGTCTCGATCGAGCTCTATCTAGCTCCGTCTACGCCTTGTTGTGGACCAGCTGGCTGGCCCACTGGTTGTAATACTATCTTTATCTTTTAAATAACTCATGTTGATATCTTAGATACATCGCTTTCCTTATTTTTTCTTTTTTAGTATGTTTTATTTAATATGTCTAAGTATGCTATATGCTGCTTATTTTTTGTTTGTTTTATACTATCTTACACGTACGTAAAGCTGCTATGCAAATACATGTACTATGATGTTCTTGCACCCCATTGGTACCTTTTATTCCGATGGAATATGTAAGCTACCTTGCGTATGCCTTTGTTTATTTACTTAAAATAAAAATTGTAAGGAACAGAAAAGATGGTAGTCCGTAGGAGCAAGATCTGGGGAATATGGTGGATGTGGCAAAACAGTTGAGCCCCAAAATTTTTTCTTGAGTCACTTTTACCGTGTGTAGTCTGGCCTTTTCTATTGACGAGTGCAGAACGCTTTTCCAGTAGTTTTTCATGAACTCTTTGCAGCTGCTGAACGTATGTATCGGCAGTAATCGTTTTGTTGCGCTTCATCGGCTCGTGGTGGATTATTCTTCGACGATCCCACGATATACACAATAAAGTTTTATTGTCATGAATATTGGCTTTAGAGTCCGATAGGGGTGGTTGATCCAACCATTGTCTTTTGCTGACAATATTTTCATATGTAATCCATTTTTCATAGCCTGTTATTGTCCTGTCCAAAAAATGGTCGATTTTATGCCGCGATAGGAGACATTCGGTCTGCCCTATTTCGGTTGCTGAAATTATGTGGTAACCATATGTCTAACTTGCTGATTCTACATTTTAAGGGTTTTAAATAACACCACTGTAACGTCCACCACACTAAATAGTTGTCGAATGACTGACAGGCCACTTATCTATCTAGTGAGAAAAAATCCCCTTGTCGAGTGACTCAATGCAAGTTAATCCAAACATTAGAATCGGAAGTTATTTATGACTCATTCTAATATTTATTTTACTGTCATATATTTGAAGGCATTTGCACTATAGGCCGTCTAAACATATTCTTTCAATTACTTGTATTTATGTATTTATTTTCCCGGGCCTAGTTAATAAAGACTGGGCTCTCCTTACATTGTTTTTTTCCTCTTCCGCGACTTCCGCTTTCGGTTTCGGTCATTCCACCCGAAGCCAAAATCCGTTCGGGGCACACATTGCTTACTTTGTAATATTATATATTGTTTTAAATTTAAATGTAAATTCATTATTTGAAAACTATCGCTTTGGTTTGTTAGGGGTAGTATAGCTCCCCTTTAAATGTAGAATTCAGTTAGTGGAGTTTGACGTCCCGTGACGTCACATGCTGGGAAAGTGATTCGGTAACGTCTCGCGGACAGAGCGTGGGTGGTGGTGAGAAAGTGTGTGTGGCCAACTATGTGGATATATTTTATGTTAAATATCGTTTTTTCGTTGATCTTTGAATGATATTATGGAATTTCATTTAACGGAATTAATTAATTACTGACGATATTTTAACTTTTTTTATTATCCTAGCCTAACCTATATTTATCTAAATGTTAAATGTTCTTAATTGCTTTTTTTCTTGTTGTTATTTTATATTTCTATTTTTTATTTACATTTATTTTTTGTTTTGTTTTTATGCGTGATTGGGGCGACCTGGGTTAATCTGTAAAACCATGCATTGTTTTTTATGAAAAAAAATATACATATTTTTATACTATCATAAAAGGGATATTATTTTATTCTTTAATATATAAAATTTACTAATATTTTTTCTTAAATGCATTTTATTATGCATAAGAATAACTCTAATTGTAGAGGTCATAAAATTATTCATTTATTAAAAAATATTTTTTTACTGTATAATTAATATATGAATTACATTTTTCAGTCGAAGTTATAACGTCACAAAGAGGTAAACCACTTATAAGAATCGACGGATATACATTCTGCAGGCAGGGAGTGACGATGGACGTAGGAAAACAGCGATGGATGTGCTCGACTACTAAAAATTGCACTGCGAAACTGAGTACATATAACAATCGAATAACCTATGTTTATAACCAGCACACTCATCCGATCAAAAAGATTGGAGTGAATTTTGCACCTAGTTCGAAGAAATGGATGCAAATTATGGAAAATCCTCGTTATACGATGTATTAATACTTGAATAAATTATGACAATATACAAATTCTCTTAATTTACTTATTCAGATTCAATTGTATAACAAAAATATTAATACTTATGTGTTTAATTTTAATATTTGTAGAATTTAAAACAATTAACAAGGTTTTTAAAGTACGTTTTCTTAACCGATCCGTCACGGCGGCTCAAAATCAACAGCTCTAGCCGATGGGGTCTATTTTGTATGACAATAGACCCCGAGCATTTCAAATCAATATCTTGATAGAAAAATCCGCGTAGTGTTTCACTCTCACTTGCACATGCGCGATGTTTTTTCTCGCTCGCACCCGGTACGGAGCGAATACAACGTATATTGTTGTTTTTTTATTTTTCCTTTGTAATATTTATTCTTTAGACTTTTTAGGCAAATACAAAAAGCTTGTGACATGTAAGATTTTTATTAAAAGAGTTATAAGAAAACAATCAAAAACCTGGGGTCCCAAATAGACCCCATCGGCACGGCTTGGTTAAAAATATACATATAGCACTTATTGACGGTAACGTCAGCTACATATTATATCTATTTATATAGACCAGGGGTCCAAAACTATGAACGCGAATCTTGGCGGATTGTTGTTTTGTTTGTATTTGATGCTGAGCAAGTCGTTGTCGGTGATGGCCTTGGCTGAGCACTTGAACCGGTCTTAGATATTCCTTTCCAATCCATAAGCTTAACACTCGAAGTCATGCTCTTCGAATGCGCGTTGTCTTGAATTATTAGCAGTCTATCAATTAAAACTTGTTTATACAATACTACTTAATAAGACAAAAAAAATATAAGCCCTGATTTTGGGTAGGTAGTAGTATTAGTAATAATAATACAAATAAATATTAGGGGAAAGAAAATGCGTATTTTTTTATTCAATTTTTCATGTTATTATAAAACATAATTTTCTTCATTATTAGGTACTGTTTCCCATATTCCTTGTAGTTTTTCAATTCTTTTTTTGTAAAAACTTTCCGGATTTGAATCAAAATACTCGTTCAAGTGTTTTCGACTTCAGTTATATTTCGTAAAAACTTTTCTCGTTACGTGTAATCCATGGTCCTGAAGAGAAAGTAAACAGAAGGAGCAAAGTCTGAGAAATCTGAAGGCCATGGCAGAACCTGCCAGTTTACCTCCTGATTTTTTCTTGAGTCATACTTGCTTTATGAGAGTGTCCATTATCGCAGTGAAAAATTATTCTCTTTCTGTTAAACAAAATTGAACGTTTGATTTTTATTTTCTTGTTTAATCTTTCCAATTGTTGGCAGTAAGCATCTGCAGTAGTTTTTACACCCGGTTTTAATAATTTGTATTGAATTATTCCTCTTACATCCCACTGAATGCAACGAACTTTTCGGAATGTTTAACCAGGCATTGCCTTTTTCGACTTATGTTATGGTAAACATTCCATTTCTCATCTTCCGTTATAATTTAGTATTAAAGGGGTTTCTTCTGCTTTCTTCACCGTGTTTGGACACAAACTGCAACCAAATATTTGGTTATAAAATACGCGATTTCTTCCGGACCACTTACTATATGCTACTAACTTTAAAGTAGATTACTAAAACAAAAAGCTAGATTAGCCCAGAAGACATAACCGTAGCTTTGGACACAGTACACGGTGTTTAAGAGTCGATGTAATTATTACATATAAATGATATATTTTTTTACTATCACAATAAAAATACTTCAATAGTTTTTTTCCGAATTCGAAGATCTTGACTGCGTAGGATTTATAAGCGTTGATGGTCAATTGTATTTCTAAATTTCTAAAATCTTTCTATCATTGAAATATTTATATCCCCCTCCTTTGGGGGGGATTATTGCACTTCTACTACATTTTACTCTAAAGACTGGTAACAAAATTTATTGTTAACAGTCAAGATTGTTTACACAATTTATTGTTAACAATTATATTACTGTTAACAAAGGCAAACGAACACCGCTATCTCCAATAATTCATAAACTTTCATAAATATCGCTATCAAATGTAAAAGGTCCTCATTAATACAACTATCGAAATAATCATAACGAAAATCGTTTATAAATTAGGAAGCAAAACTTGAAAGAACCTCGGACGAGAAACCTAATGACTGTCTTTTAAATTTTATTCATCGGCTAAAGAAATGCAATTATATTTCTATGAACCATGGCGTTTATAGTGATAAGGGTTAATAATAAAAATAAATAAGCAATTGCGATTGAATACAGAGGGTTGTTTATTTTTTCATATATGAAAAAAGGTAATAAATAAAATTGTGGTGGTAGCTCATTAAGCGCGCTTGAATAGTTGGACAGCCCTGAACTCTGATATACGTGATATTTAAAATATGGGGTCATAAAAAACCGAACGAAATTCAGGGCCCCTACTAAAACATTTTGAAGCGAGCAATGCTATAGCGAGGGGGGACGTATATTTACCCTATGACCATGAATGAACTTCATTGCGACAGCCATCGACCTTGGCGCCATGGACCCCATGAAATCCCCCCTCGAAATATAATTTTTACCATGTCATATATGAAACGATTAACCGCATTCAAAATTTTCGAGTACAACCATTAATATACAGGAAATAGATAAGCAGTTAGATAAATCAAAAGATAGCCATTAGAGAACCAATAAAATCAGCTTTAGATTAAGGGAGTAATAAAACTTGGTTCTCGCGGATTTTTTTATTTGGTTGAAATATATTATAATACCGAAGCCGGGAGCCTCGAGCACTGATGAAGGTGCCAGCAAAACAGGAGGGGAATACAAGCGAATAACTTGACCAATCAGGTCACCGGACCTTGGAAGGGGAAGCCGTTCGGGGTTCAAGTGGGCCCCCCTAGACTTCGAAAAAGCAGATAGCCTCACCGAGTCCAAGAGAGCGTCAGTGAACACCACGAAGCAACCAGCGCCGACTCTCTTCTGAGGAACTTCACTTCTCCAGCAGCACTCCCGCGAACTTCAAGCAGACTTCTCTTCACCAGCTGTCCAATAAAGATCTTCAAGTAGACATCTCTTCGCCAGCTGCACAGCAACAAGTGTACAAGTGACCGAATAATCGAATGACGATATTCAATTTTATCGGGATAACTATTTATAAAGTGACTTAAAAATAGTTCGCATAAATATTTATAAGTTGCCTTAAAAAATGCTTAATTATTTTTCAATTGACAATAAATCACATAATTATGTGTGCCTCTCCTCTTAAATTGAGTTTCATTTCTTGTTTTTTTAATAATTAAAAATCAAATAATAAATTATTGTACGTTTTGATCTCTTTCAAAATTTAAAAAATCTCGGTGACTACATGCGGGTTGATGATCCAGCTTAAATGATCTTCCAAGGATGCGAGATTTTTTTTTAATTTAAAAATAAGTATTTTTTACAATCCCTGAACGGGATTTTGATATGGGTTTTAAACCACGTTACTAATGTTCAAATTACTGTTTCAGGTTTTTTTCTGCCGGATAAAATTACAAATTATATGAAAATGGACGGCTACGTATATAGCTTTAACGGTGCTTCAAAAAATGGAAAAGTGTACTGGAGATGTCGAAGGAATCGTTCTATAAAATGTCACGCCACCGCAATAACCCACAAGGGTTTATTGATCAAAATCAGGAATATCCACAATCATTCACCGACCGAGCAAGACAACGGAGCGTATAATCATATAAACCTTCCACACTACGATAATTTTTAGTTAATCCTATAAATATAATTATTGAAATAAATAGATAAATTGTATTTTTGAATTCTGTCTTATTCTTTTATCGTACAATTTATTGGGGGATAACAATCGCGCACACAACCATGCTTATATATAATAATAATTATAAACAATTTCCTTATATTTTTTTAAAATTTTAATAATCTATAGCTTTCAATAAAATTTGTTTCCCGATTAAGAAATGAGAATACCACTGAAAATATTTCACTTCTCAAAAAAACTGCAATGTTTTAACACGTTACAGTCCGTGCGATTTCGCGCGGTACTTTTCGGTGGAGCCGGGCGATTTCGGGAAAAAAAATGAATTATTATTAATTACTATTATAATGAATTATTATTAATTACGAATAAGGACTCGTATGCGCGTTCCCGGAGCGCTACTCTGTCTCCGCGAGGACTTAAATGCGAGTCCCCCGGACCGCTGCTCTGGCGCCACGAGGACTCGCATACGAGTCCCCCGGAAAGCAACGTGTTAAGGAGGATTGTTTAACAGAAACCATTTGGTGAACAAAATTATGTAATTATGAAAATGTACCTTTCAATTCTATTTGAATTTTTACTATGAACTTCTTCTGAGGGATTTATATGTTAGAGAATTAATTTAACAGCTCCAACATTTTTCTAACGATTGAAAGGTCGCCATTTGTAGTAATTCCACTCAGATTTTTTAATTTTATCTTATGATTTTATGCCCATTTTATGATTTATTTATTATTTAATATCTTTTTCGATGGTTGTATCTTTTGAACTCACAAAAACCAAAAGTTCCTCTGTTTTATTTAATCTATTTTCGACACCTCTCATTAAATTATCGATCATCACTTTTGATATCTGTTATTTCATCCAAAACTAACGAGATATATATAGTTTCTTAAAATTGTGTTTTAATATCATTAATTCTTGGCATTGTTGGCATTGGACGTGTATCTTCTACTACGGTTGGTATTAGATTTTACCCTTCCGACTATATCCAAGCAAGTAGGAGGGGGTTTGTCGCATTATAGCAATTCCTTCGTCATGGTACTGATCTCCTCAAAAAGAGAGTACCCTAAAATGATGGAAGAGGAGCGAAAGTAACGGAGACTAGACCATTTATCGGTCAACAGTTTAGGGTTTTCCTTCCCAGGACATACTCGTTCTATAGTGAGAAAACCGTTAGAGACCAGATATATATATGCACATGTTATTTACCCATAAACACTCACTCGCTGAACCTAACCATACCAGACTGTTTAAGGTTTTCCTTCCCAGTGAATACTGGCTGATAAATCCGTTAGAAAACTTTATACATATTTATCTTGTGTTAACAAGATATAATAATTGTGGGATTATGTTGCCAAGAATATATAACAAAATTGTTTTGGGTTTTTATAGATCACTTCACATATCTTGAATCAGTTGATCTATTGATTTGTTTATAAGGGGTCTGGCTTTTTATTGTAACGGTATAATTTTATATATACCAGTATAAAGCGTATTTCATCTCTTTTTCAAATTATGTAAATAGTTATGAAATATGTTTAAACATTTTCTATTTTTAAAAAAATACTTTTTGAATATCGAAATATCATCGAAAATGGCTGGATTTTTAAATGTTAGAACAATTGGTACTTAATGCCATCTTTGTTTAAAATACCCATTCATGAAGATAGCCTCTCAAGTGATAATGTATTATCGCCAATTTGCCAAAAAAGATTATTACAATTCAGGATTTTCAGTAGATCCTTAAATGACTTATACAAAATCATTTGCCAAAATCAAACAAAGATTTTGATGAAGAAGTTTTGCATTTATTTATTACGCACAACATCTTATTCCATGTTTGAGAAGAAAATCACTAAAATAACATTCTTTGGATGTCAAATGATGAATAAAACAAAACATGTATTGTACCAAGACCAAAACTGATGATCAAAATACGTTCTGACAACCTATTATTATGTCTCCTAATATAAATGGTATGTGTTCATTCATATAAGTACTATTATTTTTTAGCGCATTATACTATATCCCGCCTGGGTGGCCGACTTATTAGATTAGATGGCTACAACTATTATAAACATAAAACAAATGGAAAAAAAGAGTGTTGGAAATGCACACGACGATCAAAGTTTCGTTGCTCCGCTAGTTTATTTTGCTATAATGATATTATTCTGTCTAAAAAAGGTGTACACCATCATTAAATATGTTTTTGTATTATATGATATTTTTAATTAATAAATTAGTTATAAATTGTATAAAAATCAAATCCGATTATTTGTGTAAACACGTAGTTTTTTTCGAGAACCTTTAGCTGCTACTTGTCATCAGAAACTTTCTAAAACTAATTTATATTTTTTGATGTAGGTGCATTTCATAATCGTACGATACACTGGGTAGAAATTAGAGAGCAACGATTGGACCAAAAAAACCACTTTATATACCCGAATCCTCTAGGAAAACATAAAGATTGTCAGGTGTGTTCCAACAGGAAAATTCAGGGCGGAAGACGAGAGACCACCTACATATGTGTTACATGTACAAAGAAACCTGGTCTTCATTTGGGAGAATGTTTCGAACGATATCATACATTAGAAAAATATAAAAAATAAGTTACATCACTCTTTCATTGCTTTACTAAAATAAAATTAGCTTATGTACCTTTATTGTAATAAAAATTGAAATAAAATAATTTTAATCAAAATATACCGGTTCTTTTGACGTTTTTGATCATTTTTTTGATTATTATTTATTTTTTTCTATTATTTTAGCCGTTTATGTAATGTCAAATCAAGGAATGCGACATGTGTTATTAGACGGATACACTTATTCTAAGGATTATGTTACAGATTCAAAAGAACGTTGGATCTGTTCGAAAAAATCAAAACATCGATGCAAAGCTTCTCTATTTATTTCTTCTAATGTCATTTTATACAGTAAAGGTGAACACAATCACTAATATTTTGTTAACTGTATTGTATCACAAATTTGTGACATTGTATAAAAAAACAAAAAAGAAATAAAATATTATATAAATTAACTTTTATTTAATATAATATATTTTTAGTTAAGAATTCAATTTTAAAATGTTAATGCTATAAATTATTACACTCCTGTTTGTGTGCGCTCTTTTCTATGCGATTTTTTTTATGCGGTTTATGAAGAAATAAAAGAAATTTGTGAAAAATGTAATAGATTTTTTTGCCATAAGTTAGCCTGCACGTCCACATATATTTCATCATCACATTTCAAAAGTGTTGCGTAAGACATATCAAAGTTCATGGTATTTGATGGTGTTACTTTACATAACTCTCAACAAATTGCGAATTCCTTTGCTCGCTACTTCCAGTATTTGACAATCCCGGGACTCATACTTACCGCGATATTAGTTTGTCATCCTACTATTTGAATCTTTATTTCGATCTATTACTTCAGTGGAAGGTGCCCTTTCTTTTAATCGAGGCTTTAATTCGTAAGTATTGTGTTAGTTATTCCATTTATTCTAATTAACGCCATGTTGCGCACTGGCAACACCACACGGCGTCCCCGGAAATGCACCACGCTCCCCCCCGTGTACACGCTCCTGCGTTACTCCGCCATTACGACCCTGGAGACTCTCCTCTCCTTTATATGGCGACCATAACCGACACCGATCTTATCATCCATCTAACAGCTCAGCCAATCGTCCGCAGACTCCACCTCAGCACCCTCGACTCGAAACCGCAGCCTGGCATGCCACGTCGACCCCACAGCCGGCCCTCGTCAAGGATCATCGGAAAGGGTACCTCTCTATCGATACTCTGGATACTAGACCGCTTTGGTTGCCGTCATTGTCAGAGGTCGCCAACATAGAGCGTACCAGGAGTCCCACGGTCACGTGCCTATCTTTATTTACCACTTCTGTGGTCAACCTCTTGGAAAAAAGTGGGTAATTGTCTCGAAAGATCAAATTCCGACACGTGTCACTCAACGCGCGCGATGCGTTCTTTAGACTGGTGGTGGAATGACCCGAGCTGGATTCGGGCAAATCATTATAAAAAGTTCCGTGTACGATGTGCCCGAATCCAGTTCGGGCAAATCACTGTGTCAAAATACCCACCTGAGCTGTATTCGGCAACCACAAGGCTTAAATGAAAGCCGGTCTGTCCATCTAATATTATGTAATAAATGCGCTCGAATCGCCCTTGCCGTTATAACTGTGTTTACATTTCATCCACCGGCGAGAGGAAAGGCTCGCCATGGTCCGAGTCACTAATCCTTCCATACCTTTACAGTAGTTTATTTTATTTCAGTGCAAACTTTTTTGCCAGGGTTTCGAATCGTTATTTTTTTCATTACTTTTTAATATTTATCGGTTCGGCTCCGGTTTTCGTTTCGTTTCAGTTCCGATGGATTATATTTTAAATGTTTTCAATTTAAATTTAAAAAAACTGTTATATTATTTATTTTATTGTTTCAGCACGATTCACTATATCCCAAAAGGGCAGACAACACATTGAACTTAATGGTTATAGATACCGTAAACATGGAAAAATTCGAAACATGAAACAAAGATGGCAATGTTCTTTAATATCTAGCAAATATAGATGCACTGCTTGTTTATTTACTGTGGATGATGTGATCATAACTTACAAAGGTTCACATACACATTAAACATATACAGTCGCTGTCAAAAATGTGTTTTTTTAATTTTATTTTCTCTCCTCTCATCTTTCAATAATTTGTTTGTTGTTGTTTAATTTGTTGCTGTATTTAGTATATTGTTCATTTATATTTTTAACGAATTTTACCAATATATTGTTTCATTCAATTCGCGCAAGAAACAATACTTTAGCAAGTTAAGTTTAAAAAAAACGATTCGTATAAAAATGATTGTATTTTTTTTATTTAAAATGAGATTTATTTCTTCTAATATATTGACAAGCCGATTAAAAACTAAAAAAAAATAAGTTAATAAAAATAAATGCGAAGGTCATTTAAAAAGGCTTCGTGGGTTAGTCTCTGACTAACCCAGAAAGATTCGCCAATTTTCTATGTTACATTTTTTTATGCGGCCCCTATCCACCGCACAAAAACAGGTTTGACTGTATTTACATGATCAATAGATGCGCTACGGCTATTAGATAGCAAAACTAGTGTCGTGTCGTTGTTGACAATGGTACTCGGATGAAAGACCTTCCCAAGAGTACCGCTGATCAAGGGTGAGCATGGAAGTTATGTTGATAACATTTCTCTAGTCTCTAAACTCTTTAGCAAACAATAGAATTGCCTTTATCTGTATGTATTATTATGTCTAAAAAAAAATATGTTCTCTTCTTGCCTTCTCTAATTTTTAATTTTTAATTGTTTTTAGCCAGATATATAACATCCCAACAAGGAAATTTGAATATTGAATATCAAGGATACAGATATCGCAAGCATCGACAATTCGGCATCAAACAACGTTGGTTATGTTCTCAAAGCAGTTACTGTTATGCAAGATTGTTTATTATAAACGATGTCATTGTATCACAACGAGGTGTACATTCACACTAAATATATTATTTAAAAAGAAAACCTTTTTCTATTTTGTTATCAACAACCCTAAAAGATTATATTTAAAATCACAAAATACGTACCGTTTAATACACCTAATCGAGCTTTACGAACGGTTTATCGAACTAAAAGAGTGGTGCTTTGATTTTTTTTCCTGCTATCCATCGTCAAATAGTAAAAAAATAAAATAAACAGTTAAAAAAATCCCTGTATTGAAAATATGTTTGTTTTATTAATTTGTGATTTGTTAATTCGAATTTAACAACAGATAAATTTTAACTAAGTGAAGAATATGGCTATCACGCCAAAAGGCGTGAACGGCCCATAACGCTTGGCTAAAAAATCACGCCAAAAGGCGTGAACGGCTCATAAAGTGTTAACTTAGGCACTCGAAGGGGTAATAAGAGACTCCGGCGTCGAAACATCTAGCACCATTCCTAATAAATCAGTACAGCTTCTTGCCTACGCGGACAACAAAGATCCATGACAGCTTATAATAAGAGCGGCATAATAAAAAAATGAGCATGGGACCAGAGATAAATGAGACCGTGACAAAGTACATGCCCTTATGCCAAGGACGAATCCTTAAACTTGAAGTACAGCTTCAAGGCTGTTCAGAAATTAACATATCTCGACTCACTTATTACAAATAATAATGAAACCAATTTAGAAGTACGAAGAAGAACCATGCTGGAAAACCAGTGCTACTTTGGACTTCAATAGCATGTACGGTCGAGATTCCTCGCAAGGAAGATTAAAGTCAAGCTCTACATAACCCTCATCAGGTCAGTCCTGGCACACAGATCTGAATGTTAAACTTAAACAAAACGGGATAAGCAACAACTGGAGAGGAGGATTTTAAGACGGATATTTGGATCCGTATTCGTCGACAGGAAATGACGTATCCGAAGCAACGAGGGGCTATACTGACTATACAAGGATATACCGGTCACAACTGTCGTCAGAGTGGCCAGACTCCGGTAGCCGGTCACGTGTCAAGGATGCGGAACAATTAGCCCCCAAAAAGGCTTATGGATAACAAGCCCTCTTATGCCCGGAGGAAAGGAAGACCAATGCTGATTCGGTTGAACTATATACAGAAGTACAGTAAAACCCCCGATAACGCGAACGTTGGAACCGCGTTATTGGAACAACACGTTATCGGGATAATGAAGCACATACATAATTTAGGGTTACGGGAATTTCGTAAAAAATACAAATTTGCCATAACTAAGAACAGTGTAAAAAAAAATGATTCTTGGATGAATGAAATATTCGCCGCTATGCATGCGACCACCGACGCATACAGATATCATCCGCTCATTGTCTGCATCAGGCGTGAATGGTGAGAAATGTGCCGGAACACTCGCACACCATGAGGACATTACAGATATAAAAGAGCGATCAACACACAGGCGCACCTGTGCCGGCAACGGTATATTTATTATCGAGCTATGCATGAATAGAATGCGCTCCGCGTTATTAGAGTGAATTCCGCGATTTATTCTGAAATTCGCGTTATCGGAACACACGCTATTGGGGGTATTACTGTACACTGCACCTTTGGAAATTCCCGGAGGATGGAGTGACGTGGCTGTAAGCCGGATAAAATGAAGAAGGGTGTTGTATGAGACTAGGCTCCACAATAAGACTGCTGTGTCTGATGATGTTTAGGGGCGCGCCGTCCATATGAGCAGATTGTGCGGCGCACACAGGCGCCGGAAAATTATGGGCGCTAAATGACAAAAAATCAAAATATAAAATAATGATTTATTAAATTTAATTACATTAAATGATATAAGTAATATATAAGTGATTGTCCGTAGTTAAAAAATCAATGGCTATGAAATGGTCAGCTAGAAAAAACAACCCCTAAGCCCGGCATCACAAAAAAAAACATTGTGAAGAAATAAAAAAAACAACCCTTGTGCATTGAATTTTTTTGCAATGTTCACTCGCATACGGCAAAATTACACTAGAAAAATTAACTTGGATAGAAGTCAATTCATTATTCTCCATAATCTCCAGATATCGCCCCGCCGATCTTTTCAGATCGATGCAACATTATTTAAATGAACAAAAAATACAGAACGATGTTTACATAGTCTTTGTTTTTTTTCTTCTACTATATTGTTAATCTTTTTCATATTTTCAGCAAAATTTATAATGTCGCAGCGAGGCTGTGTTCAAATTTTATTCGACGGTTATCGATATCACAAAAATAAAATTTCAGCCGGAAAACAACGCTGGAAATGTTCGGTTGTTCATAGGTTCGGTTGTACTGCTAGTCTTTTCACCGTCAACAAAATAATCGTGTCTCAGCGTGGTATTCACAATCATTAAATTATTTCCTACTTATTGTATTCTCCATGTTATAGTATATATTATTTAAATTAAATTATTAAAAAGTAATCGTTTGCCTAATTTTTTATTTGAAATTTATTATAGATTCAAATTGTATCAAAATGATTTTAATTAGAGCGTATTTTTTTTTAAATTTTCAGTTAATTTCTTTACGTCGCGCAAAGGTGGTACGCAAATTTTGTATGATGGTTATAGATATTCCAAAAGCAAATTTTCAGGTGGAAAACAACGTTGGCAATGTTCAAACTATTCAAAATATCGTTGCTCTGCTAGTCTTTTCACTTTGGATGAGCTTCTTCTCTCTAAAAGAGGCGTTCATTTTCATTGATTTTTTTCGACATAATTTAGATTTTCTTGATTTCAATAATAATTGTAATGAATATATGTTATTCTTGATTTTTTATAATTTTTTAATTCTATAATAAAAAACATGTTATCACCTCATATTTTACTAACTTTTTCTTTTTTATTAATTTTTCTACAATAATAATAAAATTAATAGTTTGATTAAATAAGCCTTTTATTCCCATACTGATTCTGTTCTACCTTTAAATATACTGATGGTTCTTTGTGGCATAGACATGTCATCTTTCTACCTATTCGATTTTATGTTTATTGTTGCCTTTATGCATTATGTTAGTGTTTCTTGTTTTACTACCTTAGGCTCGGTTAATTAGGATTGAATTTTCCTTTTTTATTTATACATCGGCGGTCATTCCAACCGAAGCCAAAATCCGCTCGAGTCACACATATTTTGCTTTAAAATATGATATATTTTAAATGTAAATTCATTAACTTTAAAAATATCGCTTTGGTTTGTTGAGGGTAGCATAGCCCCCCTTCTAAATGTAAATATTCGGTTGGTGTAGATTTACGTTTCGTGACGTTACATGTTGGGAAAGTGATTCGGTAACGTCTCGCGGACATAGCGGTGGTGGAAATATGTGTAATTTATGACTAACAATCCTAATTACTAATTTAATATTTATTACTTTTCCAGCCGAGTTTATTCGCTTACAAAATGGAGGCCATCTAATATCACTAGAAGGTTACACCTATTCCAAACATCGATTAACTGGGATTAAACAGCGATGGAAATGCTCTCAAACTCAGAAGTATAAGTGTAGGGCAGGCCTTTTTACTGCGCATGATGTAATTATAGCAAATTTTGGCACACACAATCACTAATGACGATAATATTTATTAAATTTTCTATTTGACTTTTGTACTAAATAAAATATATCAATAATAAAAATATGTTAAAAAATTTTCTTTTAATAAAAATCTTAAACAAGTAATTCAGTTTATATTTTTTTAAGTTAACCGTAATTAATTTATTATTGGCAGTGTTTGTGAAGTGAAGTTGACATGTAAACATAGGTTAAAATCGCGTTCGTGAATGCGTGGACCCGATTCGTATGCACATGAGTGTCTAGTGCGCCGCGTTGAAAGAGTTAACTTCTTTCACTGGAATTTTGTAACGTTTGTATTCGATATTATTTTAATAATGCATGTTTTTGATAATTTTTTTTATTTTAGCTATATGTGTAATGATTTTTGGTCCATTCATTTATGGCTTCAACTTATGAAAGTTAAAAAACAAAAAAGGTCGACGATTTAAAATTAAGCATGCTAACTGAAAATAATGCACGTTTAACAATGCATGAGATTACAAAAAAAAACCTTATCTTAATTAGATAATGCTTCGACATCCACCTTATACCCTTGGCCTTGCTTCATCTAATTTCCATCTGTTCTGGCCCTTAAAAAATGTTTTCGCCAAAAAATATGATACCGAAAATGATGTAAATTATTTTCTTCTTTCGTTCTTTCAGACAAAACCAAAATATTTTTCACAAAAATATATTCCAAACATTGTTTTGAACCTTTGAATAAAGTCATACAAAACAAAGAAAATTGTATTTTAATTTCTTAATAAAAGAATTTCCTCATTTCACTTACTGTGGTGTCGGTACGAAATATAAACCAAATATTATTCCCTATTTTTAAAATTTTCCAACAACCAACAATATTTTTGATAAATTCGTTGATTATTAACATTTTTTTATTTTAACCACATATGTAATAAGAAAGGCGCCACGTTTTATAAGTTTAGTCCGGATTAGTAGTCCTTCCACGACTATCCTATTCTCTCGACCTTGCTTGTTTTCAATTTTTTCCAACAACTAACAACTCGTTAAATACATCTTCAAAAAATTTATGAATATACTCTTTGATTGATTTAACACTAATAATTCTTATTATTAATTTAATATTTATTATTTTTTTCAGCGGAGTTTATTCGCCTACATCGTGGGTCTCTTCTTATATCACTAGATGGCTACACCTATTCCAGACATCGATTATCTGGACTTAAACAGCGTTGGACATGCTCTCAGACCCGGAGTCATAAATGTAGAGCAAGACTTTTCACTGTAAATGATATAATTGTAGCTAGATATGGCTTACACAATCACTGATAATGCCAATATTTAATAAAACTATTGTTTAACTTATATCAAAATAATATATGTTGTCATCAAATACATTATATCGAAAAATCTTTGTAAAAATATTTTAATAAAACATGTTAACCTAAGAATTCAGTTACAATATTCTTCTATTGACCCGAATTGAATTATCTTAAATAGATACATCTATAGGTGCGGCTTCTAGGAAACCGATTTTTTTAATGAAACATTGTTATGATATTCTCTGATTATATCTACATATAGCTTTCAAATATTATTTAACAATCTTTAAATATAACAAAGTTATGTTAAGTCAAACGCGACACCCCCATAATTTTGACAAAAAAAAAATACTTGGTATAGATACAAGAACACGTAAAAAATTTTACAACATATTTTTACAACAAAGCTTTACTAATTGTATTTCAATCTCACATTAAGTTTTTCAAAATGTCCATTGTCCTGAACCATGAAACAATAGAACGAAGTGCTAATAAGCTTCAAACAAGGCTGGCTGAGAGTCACCAACAGAGAACTACGCTTGTTCAGTACCAATTCCACATGCATACTCAGGTCAGAATGAGAACAGTGCTCTAAAATAATAAAATAAATAAAAATAAGGACTAACTTTAACAATAGTATTTAATTTAAATTTAAAATGATGTGCGTAAAATGTTTTCCTAGCCTTAACACACCCTTTTGCATATTGCGTGTGGTAAAACTATAGTGGCATGTTCCAATATATTTTTCTAATCCCTTCTTTAATTTTAAAGTGATTTATTATTAATTTATTATCGGCAATATGTTCGAAATGGCATTTAAAGCAAAAACTAACACTTAATTCACTCTAGTTTACTTATAAACATAATTTAAAATCGCATTTATGAATGTCTATCGGCGTTATAGACACGATTCGTGTACCCATGAGTGTCTAGCGCGCCGCGTTGTGAGAGTTAACGATATACTAGTAAAAGTACATGGCGAAGCTTTCACTAAAATCGTATAATGTATGTATTAAATATAAATTTAACACAGTATTAATAATTTAGCAAACACATTTTCATAATAAATTTGTTCATTTTTAACATTTTCCAGGTTGGTAGTACTTCCACAACTACCCTATTCCTTCCTTGCTTGCTCCCATTTTTTCCAACAACTAACAACTCGGCATTTTCTTATGACAAAACAAATACGTTGTAATAAATTGTAGAAATATACGCTTTGATTAATTTAAGACTAACAATAATCCTAATTATTAATTTAATATTTATTATTTTTATAGCTGAGTTTATTCGCTTACACCATGGGGGCCTTCTTATATCACTAGACGGTTACACTTATTCCAAACATCGAATATCTGGTATTAAACAGCGTTGGCAATGCTCTCAGAGTCGGAAGCATAAATGTAAAGCAAGACTTTTTACCGTACATGATGTAATTATAGAAAAATTTGCCACACACAATCATTAATGACGGCAATATTTAGTAAATCTAATATTTAACTTATGTAATTAATGAATATGTAATAATAAAAATATTTCATATTAAAATAATTAAAATAAAACACGTTAACCAAGTAACTCCGTTGTAATATTTTCCTCTAAGGTCTCCAATCACATTATTATTTTTTAGGTTTTTTTTTATTTTTGTATTTTTTTATTTGCAGCTCAATTCCAGACGTCGTCGCGGGGGACTTCTCGAATTTTATTAAATGGATACATCTATACCAAATATAATCGATCGCCACTCAGTAATAAGTATCGTTGGAATTGTTCAAGTAGAACAAAATTTCGATGTTCTGCTTGTCTTTATACTATCAACGATATAATAGTGAAACAACACGGTGAACACTTTCACTAGAGTCTTATAACGTGTGTATTTAATATTATTTGAACGCAATATTATTTATTTAGCACGCATTTTTTTATGTTAATAATTGATATTTTTTTTATTTTAGGCAATATATGTAATATCAACTAAAAAAATGCGCTATGTTTTATTAAATGGATATTCTAAGAATTTACTTATGGATTCAAAAGATGATTGTTATGTTATTTTATTTTTAATTCAAATACTTTTTGTTTTATGGTTAATTGTAATATAAATTTAGGGTATTAAATAAATATAATGGGTACCCGACGCAAATGTCGTATTTTTTAATAAAAAATATGTATATCACTATTCGCCATTGGGAGGATGCATTTGTCTCAAAACCACAGAGATTCTGAATATATATAGGGAATCCACCAGATTAACCAATGAACAAATTTTTAAAATTAATGTCATCCCTCTCTCATACCATTAATTGTAAAGGGAAGGATTACCTTGTAAACAAACCAAATCAATAAATCAACTGATTACAGCTATGTGAATTGATCTAAAAAGTCCAAAACAAAATTATTTTTGGCTTTTTAGATCACAGACCCAGTCTAATATGTTTTATGTAAAATAATGCATCCCTTTAAAAATATGTACATGCATGTATCTAGATGTGTTTATTTAAATCTGGTCTCTAACGGATTTCTCACCACAGAACCAGTATTCCCTGGGAAGGAAAACCCTAAACTATGACAGATAAATGGTATAGTCTCTATACTTCCGCTTCTCTTTCTACTTACAAGGGGACCCTTTCTTTGAGGAGGTTTTTCCCACGATGAAAGGATTGCTATTGCGTGACAAGGTTAACATCACATAAAAACACATTCGTTTCATCTATATTTAAATGTGACTCGAGATTTAATAAACTTTTACGGGAAACCGACTTAAGAATATCTATTAATTCTAGTTTGGTGTGTTCGTCTGTTTCATATATGGAAAATTTCGCATCTATTCGCAATTTTCAAAATTTCGCAATTATATCGCTTTTTTCGCTTCTATTCGCTTCTATGTCGCATTTATCGCAAAATGCGATAATCACGTATCTCTAGTAATTGTCTATAGAGTAGGATCGTGTGAATATGGTGAACAAATAATTACATTCCATTCAAATCCATTAGTTTATCTAGAATAATTTTAGCTGTATGAAGATTCGCATTATCGTGTTAAAAAAATATGATTTCTTTACTACTCTGGTTTTTCCACGAATTGTTTCTCTAATCTGAACTCTGCTGTTATAGTCTGGCCATATTTAAGAATTTACAATCCCACCATACAGACAAGAGGACATTTTTGACCGTTAAGTTCAGTATCGGCGCTGTCAGTGGTACCTATCCTTTAGAATTTAGAATATCACTGTTTTTGTGACATTGGTTTGGTTATATAAACCACTTCTCATACCCTTTCACAAGATGTCGAAGAAATGTTGGAATATTCTTCTATTTTTTTTAATTCTTGATACAGTAATACCCCCGATAACGCGGAAGTTGGGACCGTGTTATTAGAACAACGCGTTATCGGGATAATAAAGCACATACATACGCAAAAAAATACAAATCTGCCATAACTAAGAGCAATGTAAAAAAATATATGAATCTTAGATGAATGAAATATTCGGTTGCCATGCATGCGATCGCCGACATACACATAGACATCCGCGGCTTATTGAGGATATAGATATGTGCGAGCGAGATCAACACACAGGCGCACCCAGCCAAACGGCATAGAGTTTACGGTCAAGCTATGCATGAATAGAATGCGCTCGCGTTATTAGAGTGACTGCCGCGATTTATTTTGAAATTCGCGTTATCAGAACACGCGTTATTTGGGGTATTACTGTACGTTGGAACACATACAAATTTGCTTTCATCTCTTAAATTATGCAATATGTACACACATCTTTTATGAATCTTGCAAATTATTTTTAAATGTTCTTGCATTAACTTTAAACAACGACATCGGGTACCGCTTATAATTGATTTACGTCCATGCAATGGCCAAGAGAGAGACAACTCTCAATAAACAAAACCCAGGCTTCTTTGGCCTCGACTGTCATTCGAGAGTCTGATAATAAAATAAATTCGTCAATAAAATAATCTTTTATTTAAAAAATGCCTTTGTGTAAAATTATATTTTTAGCTATAAATACAGATTAAAAATTAATTGCTAACAAATTGTGGTTTATACATAGTTCAAATAGTTTGTGTTGCTGTCCTGAGAGTGTCGCTGATCAAATGATGAGTATACAGTAAGTTAAAAACTAACTATGTTATACATTAAAATATCAATTAATTACAATTTTTATTCATTTGTATTATGTGTGTAAATTTAAAGCAATCTATATTCGTCAGACGTTCTAAAAATTCTTAAAATTCAACTGTGTATTATATATATTTTATTTTTAATTTTAGCAAAGTGCATAATAACGGCCAGGGGCACTAGAAAAATTATTTTGAGCGGATACACCTATTACAGGCATACCGAATATGCAGGCAGACTATATTGGCGATGCTCTCTTACTCAAAAATATCGATGTACTGCTCGTATGTGTACTTTTGAAGATGTGATTGTTTACAGGAAGGGTGATCATTATCATTAAACAAAAATATAACCATTATTTAATTTATATTTATGTATATAAAAATATAATCAATAAAATTGTAATTAATTATATTAAATAAAAACATATTTGTATAATTTCGCTGTCATTTATGGAGTCTGGAGAGTTTCGTAAACTTGGTTCATCTTATTGCTGATTGAAAGCCTTGGAAGGATCGTACAGTAAACCCCCTATAACGTCAAGATAGGGTCCACGTTATAGGAGGGGACGTTATAGGGGGTTAAGGTTTTTCAATTTTTTTTTTGATTTATAGGAAATCAGTAAATCAAACATTTACTGTTTTTTTTCTTTACTATTTTACGTGTAAACCGGGGGATCGACGTTATAGGAAAAAACCGCCGCAAACGTTATAGGGGTGGACGTTATAGGAATGTACGTTATATGGAGGTTACTGTACTTTTAATGTAATGTTAACATTTTAACACAAAGATAATATATAATAAACTCTAAGGCTGGTTTGATATGTGGATATTCTTTGTGTTGAAAATAATATTTTTATTTTAATTTGATAATATTTTTTTAGGAAATATAACTGCATTTCGTGTAAACTCAAGAATACGGGGCCATCATTTAATTTTATACGATAATTACACGTACTCAAAAAAAACTCACCATGATCAGAAATGCACTTGGAAGTGCTCCAAGAGATCAATGTACAAATGCACAGCTGCCATAAACACTGACAATAACGTAATAGTCAGAAAATACGGATTTCATAATCACTAATTTTGTTAATCCTCTTACTTTATTTTTGACAAACTTCCTAGTAATGTCAGTACTCTTATTTACGACAATCTTGAATATAAATCTTACCCAGTTCCATTTGTTTCAAACTTATCATTAATCGATTAATTGAAGTCGCGTAAGTAGATCTCCCTGAAAGTCCCTGCGATATTTTTCTTTGTACTTCTGCTAGTATCAGAATGTCAGTAATCAACTTTTGTTAAAAGTGTATTAGTAAAGAATTTTGTACTAAATTAAGAAATAAATTTATTTTCTAAAATAATAAACAAAATTCATTCACTGCGGAGCTGCAGCACCTCCCAAGCAAATTAAATAAAATAAAATAATATTTAGTGTTAAGCCGCACGGTGTTAAGCAATATCGCTGTCTGTGTCAGCACCACCAGCGTCATATGTTGGATGGATGCGGGACAATAACGAGGTTGGGGGGGTCTTGTTGCTTAACGCTGTGTTGCGCTGCGACTCGGAGCAGTTCCGCACCGTCCGTACTGAGTCACATAATAAAACACCTTTTTTAATTTTTAATCTTCGACAACACCCCAATACTTTTTACTAACGAGCTGCCACTGTTTCTCACTATCGATAGTTTTCATTTATAGTGTACTGGGTGAAAATGTAGTATTTTTAAACAAAAAGTCAACTTATATAAAATATTTACTTTCATCTTTCTAATAATTTTAATATAACATCTTTGGATATGTTAGACATCGAGAGTCGTTTTCACTTTTTAAATATACAGACCATACAGACAAAATGGCCTTTTTAACCTTTGGGTATACTTTTTGGTTTAGTAATAATACTCGGAGTGGCATCTTCCCCAAACCATTGTCATAGCATCTTCAACCAGACCTTCTTGGACTTTTAGGTCCTCGTCTTCCTTGAATCTTACCCTGAAGAATGAGTTGTAGTATTTAATATGTTTCGGGATGTCCCATCGCGTGTCAATTATCAATGATATTGTCCCCTAAGAAAGCAAATGTTTTTGCGACATTGATTCGATCACATAACCCACTTGTCATAAGATGTTGAAGAAATGTTGAATTGTCTTCTAATTTCGCCAATAATTTTTAAATGTTCTTGCATTCTAAACCAAGAGTATCCAAGTGTATCTATTATTATTATAATATATTTGGTCGAATTTGCTTCAGCTTAAACCCATAACACCCCAATCTTTACTTTCACTACCCATTTATTTCTAGGTTTCCTAAATTTCCACTTCGAAATTGTTCGAACCATTTTTACGCTACCGAATAGTCAACATGTCCTTGTAAATTTCACATTTTTTTTGTTTTAGTCGTTGCATTGATTTTTTTCATGAAATTCTTATTTCCTGCAAACTATGTCAAGTACAGTCAGCCCTTCTATAATGAAGAGATCGGGACAACGTTATAGAAAACCCGCTTTAAAGAAACGAAATGCACTCATACGAAATTTAGGAAGAGGGATTTTTGTAAAAAATATGTAATTTGACCCTGAAGATATACGTTTTAGGAGGGAGCGGTGTAGGAGCGACTGTCGATTTCGTTATAGAAAACCGCGGTATAGCAATGAGCCCTGTAGAAGTGTTTACTGTATATTATAATTCTTATAGAGTTTCGATCTAGAAAATCACAGCAATAATTATACTTACAATTTTGATAGAAAAAAAATCCCTCATTAATAATCTAAAATCCCAATACTTTTATGACCAAGATCGCCAAGAACCAAGACAGGTTAGGCGAACGCGGTAAGGACAAACAAGGCAAGTCCTCATAAATTGCAAATGTGACGATGGTGATGTTTGATAATTGAGAGTCGACTTACGTCGTCTTCAAAATATATTATTACTTTACTTTGAGATTACAATATTTTATTAAACATGTTTAATTTTCCATTTTCAGCAAAATTCATAGAATCCAGAACAGGCAAAATAAACATAGAGTTCGAGGGATACAGATACTATAGACAGAGTCAACATGGGGTAAAATCCCGTTGGGAGTGCGGTCAAAGACCCAAGTATCGATGTACAGCTAGAATATTTACCGTCGGAAATGTAATTGTTAATTCAATGGGTGAACATTTTCATAATCTGTGATATTTTGTGAATAATTTATATATCGAAACTGGAAAGCAATCTTGCTGTATCTCGAAAAAATAGAATACTACGTACATTTTTTTAGGAATTTATTGGAAAATCCAATAACCGGTGTAAAAAGATCTAAACTACAATTCCACTTCTTTTATTTAAAGTATTATTATTACTTACATTTTAAATGGTTATTTGGCTCCTCTGTAAATTTAAATTTTTCGAGATACAGCAAGATTGCTTTCCATCGCCGATATTTAGCATCAGAATAACCTGTACTTACTTTGTTGAAGATTTGATTAATGCAACCGATAATTAATTATTGAATAATATATATCAGTGGTCGCCAAACGGTAGTTCGCGAGTTACCGGTCGCTCGCGAGCGGCATTTCGGTAGATCGCGTCGGACATTTTATTATATTTACTAATTTACCCCGAACTAAATTTACTACTGTCTCTTTCTCTCTCTCTCTTGCTTATTTGTATTGCCGCTTAGATGTCAAAGAGAGTCAGCAATGAATATAATACCACATGGTCTCATTTTTGTGTGTGCACAAAGAGAATATAATAATCTCTATGTACCACTAGCGCAACATTATGCACTGTCACTTTAACCGTTCCGTTTTGGAGGCTCCAAAAAACATCGGCGTCGCACGATGGGGTTTATTTACAATGTAAATTCGACCCCAAGCATTTCAAGTCAAGATATAGATGAATTCTTCATCAATATCTTAATTTAAAATGCTAAAAACAGATGAGAATATTGGGTTTTTTTCGCAATTGCGGGCAATAAAGGTCAATAATAATTTATAATATTTATTCATTAGATCTTTATTGACACATACAAAAAGTTTGGAACATGTAGGATTTATATTAAAAAGAGTTATTCGAGAAAAATTAAAAACTTGGGGTCTCAAATAGACCCCATCGGCAAGTACATAAGGCTCTAAATATATTTAACATTAAAAATCATAGTCTATTTATATGTTTAACAATGTCAAATTTTTAAATCAGTGATTGATAACATTTTGTGTACAATAATTATTATTATATGTATATTGTGATATTTTTTACTGCAAATATTAAAGTATATTTTATTATATATTCACCTATTTTTATTATTGTTTGCTTATTTGCTTAAATATGCCTATGATTACAATGGAATCTAATTTTTGATTTAAATATTTCTAGCAAAATTTATAAAATCCAGATATGGCAAAGTAAACATAGAGTTAAACGGATTTAAATACCACAAACAATGTCAACTTGGCTTAAAACTACGATGGCAATGCAATCGAAAAGTCACGTGTCATTGCACTGCTAGATTATTTACTGTCGATGGCATCATTGTAAATATGATGGGAGAACATTTTCATGACCCCATAGTATAGCTTCAAAATTTTATATCTTACATAAAAAAATACTATTATTATTTCTTATTTATATTATTAATTTTGCTTTAGATGTAATAATATGCTGTGAAACTATTGAGTGTATTTATATTTTTAATAATTGTTAAGACTTTAAATTAAAAAAAAAAGAATTGCTGATGTAATCTTTTTTGTGACCAAAATATAACATATTTAAACCAATTAATATTATTTTTTAGTTTGTTATTATTATTGATATGTTCTAATCGTATATTTTTTTTCTACCCAGTATTTAAATTTACATTATATGTAATCACTTATACTTCAATATTTGATCTTTATACATCAATTGTAGTTATGTTACACTGATTATCTGACAATACATCTATTATCATTATTATTATGTATTTATATTATCATCATCATTTGCTCTCTGACTCTCGAATGGTAGTCGAGGCCGCAGGAACCTGAGTATTATACATGACGAAAGGCCTCCCTTTTTGTGTCCATGCCGTGGTGACCCAAGCTGGCTTTTTGTATAGAGTTTTCTCTCTCTTGTCTTCTGTTTGCATTGGACGTGTATCTTCTACCACTTTTGGTATTAGATTTTACCCTTCCGACTGTGTCCAGGCAATTAGGAGTTTGCCTCCTTTAGCCAATAGCAATAGCAATCCTTTAATGATGAAAAAGACCCCCTCAAAGAAAGGGAAACCTTGAAGAAGGAAGAGGTGTTTATGGTTTACCTTCCCTAGGCATACTGGTTCTGTGGTGAGAAATCCGTTAGATACGAAATATATATGTATATTCACATATAGCCGCCAAGTTTAATTTATCGGAAATGAAACAACTATCTTTCATACCATTACAATTGATGGTCAGCATCTCTTATTAACATTTTTTTTATATAATAGTCAACATAACCCTACATAATGTTGGCTAAAAACCCAAGTAAACTTTGATAATTACTCAAAAAAACAGTGCACCCCTGAAAAAATATGTATATGTGTGCACATATCCTTAGGTGCATAAATAAATCTGGTCTCTAACGGATTTCTCACCACAGAGCCAGTATACCC
>JAGXCT010032896.1:0-20618 GCA_022495035.1 Philopotamus ludificatus
GTGGAGTCTTGTCTCGTCCTGTTTGGCTGAAATTATAAGTAAAAGTAATAAATGTTGATTTACAGACATACCTGTCATAGTTTTTAGGCAACAATCATATTACGATTGCTTATTAATCGACACCTAACGCAGATAATATTTGGAAGCGAGTGACGATGGTCGGAGAATCAGCGTCACTCAATCTCACTCAACATATTGCATCATAAACTCATAAAAAAAGACTTATAAAAACAAATATACTCGTTTTAACTTTGCAGTGCATCGTGTTTTATTATATATTTAAAAAAAAATAGGGCAGTGGTGACCCCATTCGGGTAATTCGGCGATTTTGCAACTTTGCCATTTGCAGACTTAATAGTTAAAGTTGCCTTAACCCCATCCGCCTACTAAAGGGTTAATACACATCATTGCATATACATAGACACATACTACACTTGGCCATTCATCTTTATACTGTTCGACTGAACTATCATCAAATTCTGTATTTAACGTAGATTTTTTTTCCACATAAAATAAAATTCTGTGATATATATCAAATCGATTGTTAAATTCGACAATGTAATCAATCAAGACCATAAAATATCCGTTTATCGTTGAAAACATTGATAAGTTATTCTCATAGTTTTTTTTATTAAATTTCATTAGTGATATTGATACATACAATGCATTAGAAAAACTTTTGCTTACACAAGTGCGATATCGAAACGTGATAATTTAAATATTTAATGTTATTATTTAGATATGTGATTAATTTTAACGAATCATTAACATCTTGACCTCGTCCTCAGTTAAAATCATAACCTGTTTAAAAAAAAAATGTTCAAACTTCATTTGTAAAATTTGATAAAGTCACATTCTCAAGATATCTCATTGTTGGATTGCATTATCGTTCTAATATTACCACAATAATCCCAATCATTTTTTATGATTAATATTAGACATTTGTTCAATAAAGTCGTGACATTATGAAACAAGTTTAAAGTTGAAAAAATATATACATCATCATGGAGAGTGAAAAAGTGACTGTGGTTGATGTGAACTATCAAGTGGACTCGATATTGGATGAAATAGGAAATTTTGGAAAATTTCAAATGATAAATTATGTGTGGATAGTACTTACGATCGTACTAAATGCTTGGTATGGATTGAGTTTTGTGTTTACTGTTGGAAGCACAGATCACAGGTAATTATCAAATTTGATGTTTTTTTTAATTTTAGAAACTTATTTAAATGTACATGGAGGTATCCTGAGGATAAAATCCATAAATCAAAACTTAGACTGATTATTGTTTGTTTTTATTATATAGTGGAACCTTGATTCATATTTTTCAGAGGATACTACAAACAAAACGATTAATACAGGAATATTATTAATAGTTTGTACTCATGTTTTTTCAAAAGCCTTGATTAGCAGTAACTACAAAAATACAGAAGAGTTCAATAGCAAGACAGATAAAAGGTTTTTTAACAAAAAAATATTCGAAAATTTTGATAAGAAACTTCAATTATCATTTCTTTGTCTTGGGTTCGCTCGTTCCATGCGTATTTTGACATTAGTGGCGTATTTAGCACTTGAGAGGACAAATATAAATCTATCCCATTGTTTAAAAAAAAATCTGTTATTATAAAATTTCAAACAAATATATCAAGGTTAATGCGTGATTGGCATTAACCTAGGTCGCCAATCACACATAAAAACATAACAGTACAATATAAAAACGTGTGCAGAAAATATCATAAAATACCGTAATTAATTAATATCGGTTATATGAAATTATAAAATCGCATATAAAAGATCAACGAAATGGCAATACTTTACATCGAATATATTCAGATAGTTGGCTAGGTGGTTAAAGAGAGTAATAGCTATGGTTACCGGAGAGCTTCCGAGAGCATCTGTCCTCACATTTGGTGGAAGAAAAAGCACACACGATCGAGCTCGTTGGTAGTGAGGTGACGCCCATAAGGGAAATTTGCACAGTACAAGAGGGTTATGTACTTCGTCAACCGACAGCCTGAAGAAGTGCTTTGCCAGGGTATAAACTGGAATAGAATCCAAACTCCCTCATTTAGAATCTTATCTTATCTTAAGAATTTCTAAGAATAGTCTGAGGATATTCGAATCATCATATGGTGGCCAAATAATAGAACCTGATTCAAACAAGCCTCGAAACGATATATCGTATAGCACTCTAATAACTTAGGTGCTATGTATGTAATGAGAGTTTCTTAGACTAAAATTACAAATTGTATTTGTGGTAAGAAATGGAAAGATTTTATTGGCAAAAACAACACCGTTATGACGCTTTAGCATGTGTTTTCCCCAAGCATGACCCCTTGCGACTAAGAAGTTGAGAAAAACGAACGAACGACGAAGTTAGAATCGCTATAGAAGCCAAAGGGCGTTCCAGAAGTGTTCGTTTTTCTTAGTTTTTCCCATCTTTGAAACAAAATATATTTATTGATTCAACAATTTTTTTTTTAAAACAACAGTAATTTAATATAAATATAATAACAACACGCGTCACATAATTGCTGTTTTTATGCCAAGTTTGTTTTTGTTTGTCCTTATATTGTGCTGGAGTAATAAAAATCGTATCAATTCTTCAAGATTAATATGCAATACAGAAGGCATCACAAGCAATGGGCCATTCATCACGGGATCTACACTTGAGGGCCACGTCATTTTATACACAATAATAGTCAGTTTAATCAGTGGCGGATTTAGCTCTTAAGAGGCCCCAGGCGCCCTTCAATTTTGAGCCCCCCTCCTCAAAATATTTTCACTACCCCTACACCATATAATGTGTTTTTTTTTACTAAATTTACAATGTTTTTGATACATAATTAATTCCATTTCAATTTATGTTAAAACACAGAAAGAAAAACAAAATTAAACTTTTTGATTTTCATTGTTTTTTAAACGTCTTCGATGTTACAGATATTTATTATTTTTAGAAAAAATCAGGGCTTCTCGATTTTGATGTATGACGAGGCCCCCGATGCCTTGCATTATTTTACCTTAAGCCAGCTACGCGCCTGAATCCATGAATCCATTCGATGTATGACCATTAGATTAGCCACCTGAAAAAACATTCCATAGCTCGTGATATTCATATGTCAATTTAATTTAGAGAATACTGCTAAATTATTAATTATTTAAAGAAAATCGTTCATTAATTCAGGGGGCCTCAAACCCCTGAATTAATGAGGCCCCAGGCGCGCGCCTTATGCGCCTAAGGGAAAACCCGCCACCGAGTTAAATACTAATAAAAACTTGCATAGTTCTATGACTATATTAGACATTAGTATTCAATTTTGAGCTGAAAATTGCATACAAGATTTCAGTAAAATAATAATACCTATTTTACAGAGAGTAACCAATTATATTTTATATATTAAGGGTACCAGAAAGCAATTCATTTGATTGTTTTTCTATATCAAAAGTATTTATTTAAATATTATTACAAAGTATAATCTCTTTTGTTATCTTCAATTTTTTTTGGGCATTTTTTAAATCCCTTTTATATAAAAACTTGAGAGTTTGGAGTTGAAATATGTATTTACATAACGCCAAGTGATCGCGCTCACTGGTAAGCGCGCGGACATAACGCCAGAGAAGATTTGCGCTCACCAGTGAGCGCGCGAGTGTGATGTGGTTAATAAATCTTAAAGAATTATTCCTTTTACATCGCATCAAATGCACAAAATAATTGTCGGAGTGTTAAACCAAGCTTCGGGACCGGAACAGGAGTTTGATTCGGAGAAACCCATTGCCTTTTTCGACTTAGGTTATAGTAAACTAAAGTTATTGTAATTTATTATCTCCAGCTACAATTTGGTGTAAAATTGGTTGAATTCTTGGTCTCGACGACCAAGAATTGCATGTGCTCTTTTTTGTTATCTTTGGATAATACTTGCGGTGTCCAAATTCCCATTCTATTTGTTTTAGCGATGCGTTGCAAATGTGAATCTATAGTGGACTTTGAAGATTTGAGTCTCTGCGATAATTCCTCGATGGTTTATCAAGGATCAGACTCGACCACGGATATCAATAAGTCATTATCAAATTTTGAAGTTCGTGGTGATTTAGGTGCATCTTTTAGATTATTATTTTTCGATTTTAACCTAAATTGACGTCTACGTGCTATTAAGACCATAAATTTATTTAAAAGCTTTAGTGGCTTTGCTGACATTCAAGCACTGGTCGATATAAAATAGTATTCAATGTCTGATGTCCTTCGTCAATTTCTGGTTTCATTCTTTAAACCTTAACAATAATATACATTTTATTACTCATACAAATGCTTTCTTTATCTGTCTGGACGTAAACAGTACAATAGGTTATAAAATACGCTATTTCTTTAGGGTCTCCCTAATATTTAGAATGAGAGCTAGATTCCTTTACTTTCATCTGGTTTTTTAGCTATGTCTAAAATACCAATATCATCAGCTTTAATCAAACTTCATTATTACCAAGTAATCCGTCGACTTAATTTTGAGTTAAGGTATTATATTCAGTGGCGGATTTCACCTTAACCGCATAAGGCGCACTCTTGGGGCCCCCAAAATTCAGGGGGCCTCAGTCCATGTTCCTTTTTGTTTGTGAATAAAAATATCGTATCTTCAACATTTGTTATTTAATAATGACATTGGATTCGCAGTCTACCTCCTGAGCGATACTCAAAAGGCATATTAAGCGATTCAAGTGTACAAAATCAATTAAAATCTGAAAAAGTTGTTATTGAAACATTTCAATGGGAAAATAAATATTTATTATTTTTAATTTGATGTATGTGTCATTTTCAGATGCATAGTTAATCTATTATCGATGCAGAATTTAAATTTTCATGCTATTGTACATAATTCCATTTTATTATGATAATATATCTTCATCAAATTTCACACTTTATAGAATAATGTATACACACACGTCATAAATATTGTTTTATTGAGATTCATACCACAATAGAATATAATACCAGAACAAATAATTGACAAAGTAATGATACATTGATCTTCTACTCAATAAATCCAATACCGAATCCAATTACTTATGTCCATATTAAATGTAATAACAGTATTAAAGTAAATACAATTTCAAGATATATGTACACATATTAATATTATAAAGCATATCTATTTAAACATATGAATTGTTCGGAGATAAGAAATTAGTTAAAAAAAATATCTGAAACTCTTCATCAGAAGCTAGAAACGGTATTAGATAATAGAATTAGTAATGAATTCATACTTAACATACATTCATATAATACTAACCTAGAAAGATAAAATAATATTTTTTTATTAGTTCAACTCTAATTGTTAATTGGTTTTTAAATAACAATCAGCGAGCTAGCTAATACTATCAATACAAATTAGCATACTGTAATTATATAAGGTTGATTCATAAATTTTGCATTTTGCTTTAAAAAAATTTACAAAAATATATTAATCTAATATGTATTCACCATTGATAAATATAACCTTCTCACATCTTATTGACAACTTATTGAATCCCTCCTCATACAATTTGGTGGGTTTGGACTGAAAGAAAGCATGGAGGGCCTGATTGACTTGTTAATCACTAATGAAGTTTTTCCATTCAAAAAATTCTGTAAGGAACAGAAAAGGAGGTAATCCGTAGGAGCAATATCTAGGGAGTAGAGTGGATGTGACAAAACAGATCACATGAGTTCCAGATTTTTTTCTTGAATCACTTTTGTGTGTAACAGGATAACGCCTTCCCGATTGACGAGTGCAGGAAACTTTTCCAGTAGTTTTTCATGAACTCTTTGCAGGTGCTGAACGTATGTATCGGCAGAAATCGTTTCATTGCGCATCATCAGCTCTTGGTGGATTATTCTTTGACGATTCCACCATACACCCAATAAAGTTTTCTTGTCATGAATATTGGCTTTACGGTCCAGTAGGGGTGGTTGTCTTTTGAGGACAATATTTTCACTGGTGGTACATTTTTCATCGCCTGCTATTCTCCTGTCCAAAATTGCTTAATTTTATGCCGTGAGAGGGGACATCTGGCAATAGACATTCGATCTGCCTCACTGAGATTATGTG
The DNA here is from genome assembly GCA_022495035.1 of Philopotamus ludificatus. NCBI lineage: Eukaryota > Metazoa > Arthropoda > Insecta > Trichoptera > Philopotamidae > Philopotamus > Philopotamus ludificatus. The sequence continues at coordinate 6,079 of JAGXCT010032896.1, forward strand.
GTACCCATATGCTTAACTTGCTGACTTTCCCAAATTTTACAGGTAGCGATAAACTGTAGATTGTGACGTACTGACGTAAAAATCCCCTTGTCGGGTAACGTGTACCAGAATCGGAAGTTATTTATGACTCAACCTAGCATATAATTTTAATTATCGGTCAGTGGCTGTTTTATCTGGACCTGCCATGTTGATCAAAATGATTCCACATACTCGTATATTTTATCACATAGAGAGTAGACTTGTGGTGGTTATTCCACGTGTTTGGACCAACGTCGTGTTGTGCCTTGGCAACAATACGCGGCGTCTCCGGAAATCTACCACCCTTCCCCCGGGCAGACCTCCGCCCGCAGTTGCAGCGTGAACACGCTTCGTCATGACGATTCTGGAGACTCTCCTCTCGTCCTCCGTATGGCAATTTATTCCCGACACCGATCTTATAATCATCGTAGCCAACCAGATCAGCCAACCTTTCTCAGACTCCGCCTCAGCATCCACGACTTGGGACTGCAGACTGGCATGCTACGTCGAGCAACTCCGAGCCTATAACATAACCTAACAGCTGCCTCGTAACAATTTCTTTATATTTAATAAATGTGTCGAAGTGTTCAACTTTACAAACTGTGTTTGCATTTCGTCCACCGGCGAGAGTAAAAGCTCGCCATGGTCTGAGTCACGAATCCTTCCACATCCTTTACAGACTCATCGATGAACAGCATGGATTTCGGCCTGAATGCTCAACAGTCACTGGTCCGCTTTGATTTTCAAACTATTTGTCTTAGTCTAAGTTACTGAATAAGGGGGTCCAGGCGTTTGATAAAGTTGATCACACTAGACCAGGTAAGGTAATTTTGGATTCTCGATCATTCTCTTGTGATTTTTTTCCCCAACTTATTTAAAGTAGAGGAAACAGTACGTGATGCATGATTCCCTAAGGGAATGGGTCTACGATGCGACTTTGGGAATCCCACAGAGTTCTAAGTTAGGACCATTATTATTCGTTTTATTTATAAACGACATACAATATATCCGTTCTTGTTCTTATTAATTTCTCACTCTTAGCAGATTACTTAAACTATTTAAAGCAATCATCACAATAGGCGATGCCCTATCGTTGCAGTTGGACATCAATTGTTTGCTTGAATGGACAATATTAAATCGCCTTCCATTAAATGTTGGAACATATCAAACTATGACATTTTCTAGATCAAGAGCGCTGCTGCCAGCTTCCCAGCTTATATTTCTGACAATTATTTTTTGTAAAATGAAGGTCGTCAGCCTTCATCCCACCCCTTTGTTGACCAGCGTCCGAGTTCCCTTAGATTAAAGAAAATCCAGAAGAAATTTCTAACATAGCTCTAATAATAAGTCTATAAGGGAGTTTGGATTATACACCAGTTTATAGCTCAGCGCATGGGTACAGGGCTGCCTGGGGTATGAAACTCTCGAGAAAAGAAGGTCGATCTACTTAGCAAAGCACTTCTTCAAACTGTTGGTTGGCGCAGTACATAACCCCCTTGTACTGTGTGACGCCTTTATAGGCGCCATCTCTCTTCCATCGAGCACGTTCGCGTGTACGTTTTCTTCCGCCATACGTGAGGACAGGTGCTCTCGGAAACTCTCCGGTAAGAGCAATCATCGATGGGTCCACTCCTCGTCGTGCTAAATGCGAGTACGGGTTAGGAGTCGTCGGGGGCCACCCTAGAGCAAACTGACTCCGGGAAGCACCCGCTAAACGACATGCCAGGCTGGTCACTGCGGCTTATGCTCAGGAAACTAACGGACTCCTGTGGCGAGGATTCGTCGTTGGGTACTTCCTAAGCGGCCTACCATCCGTAAATGAAGCGTAATAGATCCCCTAGTTAACCCTCGCGTCTAGATGATGAATGGGCGTGCTAGCTCTGCTATCCTTAACTTCATAATGAGGGATGGAGTGAGCAGAAGTGGGAACTCAGCACAATTCTGTCCTTTCGAAAGCCCTGCAGTGCTGGGCGTGAGGATAGCGTGGAGGGAATCGATCCCTCATTCTGTGACGTGAACTAAAGCTTCTCACAAGTGTACATGCAGATCGGGTGTGGGGTCGCTCCCTACCTTACTCGGTATTCCTTCTTCGCCGGTTCATCAAGTCAGCCCCCGTATGTGGTGAGTTTGGTGTGTCCGAGTTAGAGCTCTCTTTAAGTTAGAGTATTCAGTTTACTAAACCACTTGGCTGATTACGTAGATATTTTCACTGTAAAGTACCGTCCTTTTGTTGATGTCTTTTATGCGATTGTATAATGTCACATAGCAGATCAATTAGTGACGACACTAATATACTTAGATACTTTATCATTTTTTTCTCTTTTATAAATAAATATATTTTTTAATTACAGGTGTATGATTTCAGAATGCGAAGATTCAAATAACATATTTAATCCTCCGTGGCTCAATCATACGATTCCGTCACAGAACGGAGCGTTTACGAGTTGCACAAGATATGCAGGAATCAACGATACTTACTTATTACCCAATATTTTTGAGAGTAACGATACTTGTTCCAGCGGTTTATTCGATAGCAATCGCACCGTAAGCTGTGATAAAAGAATTTATGAAAATTATGAAACAATCGTCGGAGAGGTATGTATTATTATAATTATTTATTAATAATGTGGAAGATATTACTATTTTTTTTTATTAAAGTTTGACATCGGTTGCCAAGAATGGATGCGAACGCTCGTCGGAACAGTCAACAACATCGGTCAACTTCTCGCTATGCCGCTGACCGGATTTGTTTCAGACAAATACGGAAGAAAATCCGCACTCATCTTGGGATTGATATCAAGCGGAATCATGGGAATCATCAGATCTTTCAGTCAGAATTATTGGATGTTTCTCTCGTTCGAGTTGATCGATCCCACGTTGGGATCCGGAGTGTATTCCACCGCGTTTATTTTAGGCAAGTCACTATTCATATTATTCCCGTATTATATTCAATATGAAAATGTTATTTATTTTATAGGCGTTGAATTAGTTGGGCCGAAATACAGAATTCTTGGAAGCACATTCATCTGCGGATTTTACGCTATCGGAGAAGTTCTTCTCGGGATGATTGCATATCTTGTTCCGTATTGGAGAACGCTCTTGTTAATTTTATATATTCCCAGTATACTTGCCGTTTCATATAAATGGCTAATACCGGAAAGTGTCAGATGGTTGATCAATAAAGGAAGAACGAAAGAGGCCGGAGACATATTGAAAAAGGCAGCCGAAGTTAACGGCGTCGTGTTGTCCGACAAGTCATTAGCATTAATCGAAAACACAGATCCTTCCAGCATCGGAGAGAATAATGAAAATAAAATATCGATTAAATCCGTTCTGAAATCGCGGATAATAGTCGTAAGAGTGTTGGTGTGCTCGTTTTGGTGGATCACGTGCACATTTGTGTTCTACGGGCTTTCGTTGAACTCTGTCGATTTAGCTGGAGATAAATATTTAAACTTCATATTGGTGTCGTTAATCGAGATACCCGGATACGTTGTCTATTATTTTACTGTGGATCGATTTGGACGCAAGCTGACATTGTCTGTGTCGTTCCTCGGCAGTGGAATAGCATGTCTCGCATTCGCATTCATACCATCCGGTAAGAATCAATTATCAAATGCATATTATTAAATATTAATTCGATTGATTTATTGCAGATATTTTTTGGCTGAAACTGACATTATACCTCTTAGGGAAGCTTTGTATTACCTTATCGTTCTCTATTGTGTACGTCTATACGACTGAATTATTTCCGACTCCTCTTCGCCATTCGTTATTGGCTACGTGTTCAATGTTCGGAAGAATAGGATCAATAATTGCTCCGCAAACACCGCTCTTGGTATTTATATTATTTTTTTATCATATGTATGTAGGGTAGTTAATTTTACGTATAAGTGTTGCCAAAGTGAAGAGTATGTTAGGGGTTGGCCAGAAAGGGATGTATGTAGACCGAATAACGGTCTATACTTTGAGTTGTAATATTCAGTGCACGTTGGTCTGAGCTTTGGGTCAGTCAATCTTGAGTTATGCCGTCCGCCCTTAATAAAACAAGATACCAAGATATGACAAGAAAAGACATCAAGACTAACGTTGTTTTTATAACACACTCCCGCGCTCTTTTTAATTCCAATATGTAGGTATTAATTATCCTACAAATTAGGGGCTTGTCCGGTATCGGAAGGTTCTAAATCGCGGCACGTGTTTATAACACGTAACCTAAATGTGTGGCACATGTTTTAGACACCTGGCATAACCTCAAAATGGCACCGCCAAAGAGGGTGTAGAGCTTCGACGAAAAAACTTCAGGATGATGTTGTAAAAGTTCGAAAAACGTCGTAAAAAATTACAGAAAAACAGAAGGATTCATGACTCGGACCATGGCGAGCCTTTACTCTCACATGGTCACAAGCGCAGCCGCGAGACGTGCGGGACTGGTCATCGCTCGTAGACGATAGTGATCGGGAAGTCTCCCCACATGGATCTGCAAGGTCTTCTGATAGTCTCCCTGCATGTGTCCCAGATAGTGACAGCCACAGCGTGGGTCCGGTGTCCGAGGATCTGCAGGGTATCCTTTTTATCGTGGTCTGGTATATATTGATGGTACAGCGCATCTGTCAATTGTTAATACTAATAGAGTGTCGATGAGGATTGCCGTGTGGAAGACCAGGAAATATCCAGAGTCGTCATGGGTGCATCCGGATGTAGAGAGCAGACAGAGAAACTGGGGTAGGCTGCATGCGAGACATATTGGCATAGTGGCGCTACTGATCATCGGTGATGCCACTAGGGCTTAAAATCCAATTAAAGCGCGGGAAATAATCGCTACAACGTTTACAGATGTCGAAGATTTCTTGATGCAGTTTACCGGAGAAGTTGAGTACTCGGTAAAGAGCTGGATCGCGGAGTTCGAGGAGATCGCAGCTCTGGTGAGATGGAGCAACGTCGAGAAAAAATGGGACTCGTTGAAGAGTCGTCTCGAAGAAAAATTCGCGCCGGATTAGGCGAGTATACACAAAAAGCTAGCAGCCACGAAGAAGACGAAAGAAGAGTCCTTCATGGGGTATTCCTGTAAGATGGTGGACATCGCCAGTGAAGGTCAATTTTTTGAGAAGGCCACGGTGGTGTACATTATAAACGAAATTCCTAGGCCGAAGATGGTGAAGGGCGTTCTGGACAGCGCCACTTCGTTAAAAAATCTGAATTATTGAAATATACGTGAAGATGACGTCGGATGAGCCGGCAGCTTACTTCAGCAAGTGGGATCATCCGCTTCCTGAGAAGTGATGATCGTGGTAGTATCAACTACGAGAGAACAACAAGTCAACGGCAATCATGAGGAACAAAGTGTTTCAATGTCGAGGATGTCTATGTGATTTTTGGATGTACAACCACCAAAGCACATGTGAACGAGGCTTCTGTGTCACCATTAAATGATACGTGTAAGCAAGTAAACCTGACTTTGAACGAGATCGAGCTGCAGGTTTAAGGGGAGACATTGCCTTTAATTGAAGAAGAGCCATTACCATCGGTTGAAAAAGAGCCGTTGCCATCAGAAAGAGCAACTTTATGATGTGAAGATGAAACTGATGTGGCAAACGGGCTATTGTCATCAGTTGAACCAATTTTAGAGGAAAACGTAGTGAAAAAGTGTAGTGTTAAATAAAACCCATGTGATAATAAAGCAAAGTGAATCTACTTTTAATTTAGAAGATGCTGAATACAGCAAAGAGCAGAAAAGTATCACTTCGGCTAGCCAAATAGGAGAGGCCGTGTAGGATAGTTCATTTTACGTATCAGAGTTGCCAAGATGAAGTATGCTAGGGGTTGGCCAGAAAGGATGTATGCAGACCGAATAGCGGTCTATACTTTGATTTGTAATATTCAGTGTACGTTGGTCTGAGGTTTGGGTCGGTCGGTCTTGAGTTATGCCGTCCGGCATTATCCTACATATATACCTTCTAATTTTATTAAATTTTCAGAGCTCGGTATATGAACCACTTCCGTTATTGCTATTTGGCGGTACTTCCATGATATCAGGATTCACTATATTTTTGTTTCCCGAGACGATCAATATTAAATTGCCGGATACAATCGAAGAAGCTGAAAATATCGCGAAATCCCAACAAAAAGATAAAATTTAATAATAACGAATAATCGTTACAAAAAAAATGTGATTTAAATAGAAATATATTTGGTTAATCTATAATTTCGTGATTATACTATAGATTATTTAAAATATTACATTTCTACTATATATTTATCAATACTTAATTATTATTATAAGTAAATTTATGAATAATGATACTTACATGTATATTTAATAAAGCGTATTAAGTAATGTAATGATTTTCATCAATTTATTTCCTGAGATTTAACGAAAATAAATAATTTAACCGAGCCGTGGCGATGGGGTCTATTTGGGATCCCAAGTTTATGATTTTTGTCGAATAATTCGTGTTAATTAAGTCACAAACTTTTTGTATTTCTCTAAAAAGGTCTAAGAATAAATATTATAAAAAAACTAAAGACCTTTATTGTCCGCAATTGCGAAAGAAAATAAAAACAACAATATGCGTTTCTATACAATACCGTACCGGGTGCGAGCGAGAAAAAACATGCGAGTGAAACCGCAAACGTTTCGGAGTGAGAGGCGAGCTCTGCGTCGCGTGCGGTTCTTTCTACTAAAAAATATATGTTGAATAACTATTTTTAGCAGGGTAGAGTAATAAGTAAGTATATTTTAGGTTGAGCAGAGTAATAGCTCTGGTTACCGGAGAGTTTCCGAGAGCACATATCCTCACATTTGGCGGAAGAAAAAGCACACGCGAACCAGCTTAATGGTAGTGAGGTGGCTTCCCATAAAGGCAACTTGCACAGTACAAGGGCGTTATGCACTGCCCAAACCAACAGCTTGAAGTAATACTTTGCTAAGTAGATCGACCTTCTTTTCTAGATCTTAGATATCTTACATACCCCAGGCAGCTCTGTACCCATGCGCTGGGGTATAAACTTGCGTAGATTCCAAACTCCCTAGAGTAGAGATTTCGGGAATTTAGAAATTTCTTCTGGATTTTCTCTATTCTCAGTGAATTCGAGGCGTCATAAGGCGATCATATAATGGCAAAGTAAATCATCATTTTTTCAGGAACAAATCTGCGACATGGGGGCGCGCATTATCGTGGAGGAGGAAGATTTTCTCATAAAACTCCTTTTCGAATCTTTCCCATTTTTCTGAATGATCGACCACTTTGTGCCGGTTATATTTGACAGTTCTTTGATGGTTATAGTTGGCTTTATTTACTGTACAGGGTCGTCCACTTCGAGGCTCATCTTTTAAGTCAGAATTTTCGGATTTGAATTTTCTGTACCGGCGTTGCCATTTTCTTACATCTAATATGTCTCCATAAATGTCGCAAATATTTCTTGTAGCTAGACAGTTGCGCTTTTCTTGGAGTGAAACTGAAAGAGTATGCAGTTTTGCAAATGGTCTCTGAAGGAACAAATTTGACCATTGCGACTGGGTCGAGTATTTTTTTTTTTTGTATTGAACACAGGCGGAGACGTGTCTTGACAAGCACACAATAAAATAATACGTCTTGACTCGTCAAAGGACTAAAAACAACTGTTTCTAAAACTACCCTTTGAAAATATGACAAGAATTTTTACTACACCTAATACTTAACAATAAGTATTCCGAATGATACGATAGAAGAAAAGTCGTATTTGAGTTATTGCACTCGTAAATAAAACTGTAATTGACAGATATTACTTATTTATTATTAAATTAGGACAGTTTATTGACGTATGAAAATTTGTCCGATTATTCTAAAAATAAACGTTTTAAGATAATATATCGTAAGCATGGGATTAACCGGCGTGACGAATGCCAAATATTTTTAAGATTATAATAAATATATATGGTTTTAAATTTTTATCAGAAAAATCCAATTGTCTAGGAATTAAAAATTGTGAATAATGTGTTTTTTTACGTCTAAAATTAAGAATGTGGATTATATCATTATCGTATTATATTAAATAATTTTACATAACAATGCCATAAAATAATTTGAAGAACCCGGTAATTTCAAACGGAGGGTCAAATGGTAAGTTCATGTAGATATCAACAATTGAAGCGAATTATTTATTACAAATGCTGTTATGCACATATAATGCATTTTGATTAAAATATGTCAATACAATTATCGTCATTTTTTAGCTCGTATACATAATATAAATTCATAGCATAAACCTATATCATTGTGGAGTAAAAAAATCAGCAAAAACAGGAGGGTTCGTGACTCGGACCATGGCGAGCCTTTACTCTCGCCGGTGATAGAAATGCAAACACAGTTTAGAGAACACACATTTATTCACAAAAACAATTTAAATTACAGATTTTAGGTTATGTCCGGCGCAAAATTCACACATTTATATACCGACGGTATAATTTCCGAAAAGTGGTTGTTCGATCGTCCGTCGATAGTCATAGCCACAAGCCTTTAGCGTGCTGGGCTGATCATCGTTCGTAGATGATAGCGATCGGGAAGTCTCCCTACGTGGATCGCAGGGTCCCCTGGGTAGTCTTCCTGACATGTGACCTAGACATTGACAGTCACAGCGTGGGTCCGGTGGCTGATGGATGCACAGAGTCTACTGTTTAACGTCGTCTGGTGTATATTAATGATACAGCGTGTCTGTCAATTGTTAATAATAATACATTGTCGATGAGGATTGCCATGGGGAAGACGAGAGGAAATATCCAGAGTCGTCATGGTATGATCCGAATGTAGCACATGGCCAATGGCGGCTAAATTCTACCAGAGGCAGAGAGACAGGGGTTGGCCGCCTGCGGGACGTCTTGGGATCGTGGCGCTAGTGATTTTAATCATGCCACTAGATCCGGCTAGGGGGATTTAAATTCAAATCAAATTAAAGCGTGGGAAATCATCTCGCGGTAGAATAGCCGCTACATCATCATTTGCCAGCCACAAGACACTCACTCGCTGAGCGTATGGGCCTTGCCAGCTCCCTAATGGCAGTCGAGGCCAAATTAACCTGAGTCACACGTGACGTAAGGGCTCCCCTTTCGGTACTACACCAATTATCGGTCAACAGTTAAGGGTTTTCCTTCCCCAGGGTATACTGGCTTTGTGGTGAGAAATCCGTTAGAGACCAGATTTGTTTATGCACATTAGGATACCTGTACACATATATATTTGTGTCTAAGTCACTGGATAAGGGGGTCCAAGTCGTCTTTATCTATAACGACTTTGAAAAAGCGCTTGATAAAGTCGATCATGCTAGACTCATTTTGAAACTAGATAGTTTACATGTATCGGACGTGAGAGACGTGTATGAGTTCATCAAGAATGTTCGACTTTGTCTTGAGAAATTATCATCATATAAATAGCTCCTTAGTTATACGAGTTCTATACGATACATTGTTTCAAAGCTTGCTCGAATATATAATGGCGAAGAATGGCAAAGTAAAAGCCATACGAAAACATCATTATCGCTGTAGGTCCATGACAGGTAGACGATGCCTTGCAGGGAGCAAAAGTATTAGAGAGCTGAACCTGAGCTGAGAGCTCTCTGGAGCCCCAAAGAGCGTACTACCTATCTCTTCTTTCGCGATATCAGAGCCAGGTTTAAGTGTAGCTGGTTCTTCCCCGATTTCTGGGTCAGTTAATTCCTGACTGGCCATGGTAATTTCAAGGTCTTTAGAGTTTAACCTAGTAGCATCTCCACATTGCTGATGTGGGTACGACTGTCACGTTCTATGGTCCTGTCCTTACCTGGACACTGGGTCACGACCTACTCTGTGCTGTCGGATGCATTTCCACTACGGGTCTAGCGATGGAGGGCCCTATCGGACACATGGACCTGATCAGCAGTGTGATTTGCTACAGGGCATTAACTTGCTTTGCATCGACATTCGGAGAGTTGTGAATCATGTAAAATCATGTGCTTATGATGATAATGACTTATGACGACGATATTGGACATATTATAGGTAAACAATAAAAAAAATATAATTGAAAAATAGATTTATATTTATTAAAAAAGAAATTATACATAATACTATACAAAATCTTAAAGATTAAAAATACTGTATTTCCTAGTCAAATCATGAATACCTTGAATTTTACCAACAACTCTCTTTTTAAACCACACGGCTTGATTCGGCATAGAAATTATAGATAAACATCGGTTTGATCGATTTTTTTTTTTAAAATGCATTAGGTATAAATAATTGAGAGTAATGTGACTAGAAATTGATACATAAAAATTCTAAGCTCTTTCCAGCATTTAACGCACACTACATATTGAGAGTCGAGAAACAATAATCCAGTACAAACGATTTGGAAAATAAAATAAAATACAATTTCCATGTGATCAAGTACTGTTTCTTAAATCTTAATACATATAAATAGCTAACCTAATATCAGTTCTTTTTTATATAAACAACTTCATAAAACTCCGCTCCGCTACATAAAATAATACAATAGATGACATAAAAAACTTGCAGTCTTCAAAGTGTTAAGCTATGATCCTCAAAATATTATCAGTTCATATTAAAAGACTCATACGATGTTTGAATCATTACGCTATTCAAATTACAACATACTGCCCAATCCAACGTAGATGACCTATGCGCCTTTGTGAGATGTAATTCTCATTTTATCGAATTACAATAATCATAACCGAACTCGTGTTATTCATACGCTATGACAATGTCTCACATTTTTTTCTAAAATATGAGGGAAATATTAAAACAATGTCATTTCGTGAAATGAACAATGCGATTTTGAGAGAATTCTCGTTGTGGTTAATTACAATAATCATAACTGGACTCTTGTTATCGTCCCGACTCAACCCTGTGGTCAGGGTTGGGATGGATGTCCTCCAAGTCATCTAGGCTCTTAGATTACGGATCAGGTCGACAGCCATGAGCCCGTGAGCTGAGATCTTGTCAGATAGAATTCTTGTGGTTAATTACAATAATCATAACTGGACTCTTGTTATCGTCTTGACTCAACCCTGTGTGGTCAGGGATGGGATAGATGTCCTCCAAGTCATCTAGGCTCTTTGATTACGGAATAGGTTGCCCAGCCATGAGCCCGTGAGCTGAGATCTTGTCAGATAGAATTCTTGTGGTTAATTATAATAATCATAACTGGACTCTTGTTATCCAGACATTATGACTAAAATGTCTCATATTTTTTTTTATAAATATGAGGGAAATAACAACATATTGTTATTATATTTCAGGTATATAAACAACATAGCCAGGTAAGTGGGACAAACATAAAATACTGTTGATCATTCTGTCCTTGTATGTTATTCGGTATTACGCAAATATTCACGAAGCTCTCAAATTTACAATGTAAATTTGATAAATTCGTCGAGCAGTCTGAAGCTACAGCTTCAGACGAATGCTCCGACGAAATACTGTACCACCGTCGGAAGACAAATATGGTAGAAAACGTACTAAACATTTACGAGACGGCATTTGAGAAAGATTGATTCATATGCTAACATTTTAAATGTTCGTTACTCCCGATGAAACATCTTAAAATGAACGTATTCATCGAATGTAACTGGACAAAGAGTAGCTTCTTTCGTTAGAAGCCACATAAAAACATACCGCAAGCCACCGTATACGGGCTAAGCGGTTTTGACCGAGATATTGAACGATAACATTTTTTATCTCATCGCCAATAAATTTAAAGACAAGAATGCATGGAAATTAATACGAACACTAGTATCATACATGGTATCGTTATATAAATTAATTTAAATGCATTCAATTTTGGGATTCAAAAAAAAAGGATCTCAGCATTAAATACGGATAAAATATTTATAAACAATAATCGACTGTAGTCGCGTTGTAGACAACATGTAATCACATTTTCTAAAATAAAAGAAAAAGTGGGATGTTCTACTGGAAAAACCAAATTGCAACCGAACGCCACGTTAACGGATTGTTTGTGCACCTGACGCACGGCTGTAAATTTAGTTGTTGGAGCGTAAATGAAATTACAGCGGAATATCAACAAAGGCAATCGGATTATCGCCGAGCCGTTAAAAAAAATTAAAACCCATCGTTACTGTGTACACATGTCACAACAACGTAGGTAATAAACCATCCCTCCTTCTTAGATATAACTCGGTATACGTTTCAAACGTAAATCGAGTTTTTAATCACTCGTGATATAAAAGGGGTACTTAACCACCAAACTTTTTTAATATAATTTGTGATATGTAACATACCATTTCAAAATTGTGCAATGCTTTTAGTAGAACATCATGTTTTGTAAACCTACAATACGCAGTGATCCATCTACAAACGATCACTACATTTTACTAATAACTTTGAATAAAATAGTAAATTGCAACTGCGAATAAGCAGGTTGTAATTTTAATTACTCGGAAGCTGGCGAGAAACATTAAACGTCCACCGGGAGGTAGGGAAATACGAAACACTCGAGACAGCTTTAATCTCAAATTTAAAGGAATCTGAAGATCAGCGCCTGGAGAAATTATTATCCGGACTCTCACTCGGAGACCAAAAACCATAAATTCTATTTTAATAGATGCAGAATTTAAAATATTATACATTATTTAATAACCATCAATGTGCCATTAGGAACAATGAGTAGAAATAGGACCGGTTTAAACAATTCCAACTGGGAAAAAGCATGTCGTATTTTTAATTACTGCTCCACTGCAGTTCGATGTCAACTGCAAACTGTGACAAACACAGTATTGCAGTTGCGGTCTTCCATCATGTCAGTGTTTATGGATGAATACATTGAAAATCTAAGATATATAGTGTCCGTTAAGAATATAGATAGTTGGGTAGATCTATAAACACATAATATTCAGAAAAGAATTAAAAATGGCAACGGGCACCAATTGTCATTCTGGCATCGTCTTCCAATTGAAACGGATCTGATCCAAAGAGATCAGAGCAAAGTCGTAAATCCGTTATTAATAAAAAAAAATCTGTTACAAAATTTTGGAGAGTCAGAAATTATTTGCATCTTGCATCCACCACCGTATAACCACTGCAGTGGCGATCCTCACGTGATCAATACGCAACACATTTTGATAAAATTGGAACTCCATAAAGTTCAACAAATATCACGCATTGCTGTCAATATTCTATCGATATGGTAAGATGCTGAATCCAGGTTTGTCGCTGGCAGAATTATGGCTGACATAACTAAATATACACATATCCTCAGTGCGATTGACGAAGAAACTCGGAAGCTGGCGAGAAACATTAAACGTCCACCGGATGTAGGATAATACGAAGCACTCGAGACAGCTTTAATCTCAAATTTAAAGTAATCTGAAGATCAGCGCCTGGGGAAATTATTATCCAGACTCTCACTCGGCTGAAGCTGAAGAAGTAGCATCTAGGTACAACTTACCATCTTGGTGGCCTCCTATGCTGACCCAAATGAGAATGATCTATGCATTCAAAAACACTCAATCTTTGACATTTGGAGTTAATGGTCTGACCTATGGAGAAGCCTTGCTCTCAGGGATAAGCCCGGAAGCAGCAACTCAAGTCAAGAAACTAAAAGCAGTAGGAGATGTTATATTGAACAGTCCATATCTAGGATTGGTGTCTAGTGCAGTGCCAGGGTTCCAAATATCTGAGTTCCCAATACCTGTATTTTTTGGTATTAAATATTATGCTTGTTCTTTGACAACAAAGAATGAGAGAGAGGCTTTCCAAAAATACAATACAACCTCGGTAGAAGCACACATCACAGATCACTCAATCAGAGGGATCATAGCACAACTAGCAGAAGCAGCACCACCTGCAGTTCTGTCAAGCTTAGCCTCATTATTAGAGCAAGCCTCACTAGAAATAGGCAATCTATTAGTAGCAGGCAGAACCCCATCAGAAAAAGACTTGATCCTCAAGATGATGGCAGATAAGAAGATGGGAGGTCCCTGGTATCTCAACAATATATCGGAGAAAAGACAAGCATATCCATCCAAACTAGTGGTTGCTGGCAAAGCCATATTGAGTCAGTTACTGGAAGCAAAAACAGGCAGAATGGATGCTTGGGTTGATGCAGCCGCTACAACCGACGAGGCCAAAACAAGGAGAACCAGCATGGCAACCATTAAGAGTGAACTATTAGATGTGTTGTCAGAAGAGGGGAGTGCTTTAGACCTATTACCCATAGCCAAAGATACAACAGTTGCCGCAATGAGAGAGACCTTTGCTGCAGTTTTACAAGCAGCTCAAGATCGATTTGTAAACAGTCTCAATGCTTTGACAGATCCAACTACTGGAATATTAGGAGACACCATGGACACTCAATAATTAATAACAATTAGATATTAAGTTTAGTCTGGAAAATATCATATTATATCATTATACATTCTTCTTTTTACATCTATCATATTGTAATAGATTTGTAAATTCCTGTCACTGTTCATATATTTAAGTATCAGTGTTGCCAAGGTGAAGTATGCTAGGGGTTGGCCAGAAAGGG
>JAGXCT010032897.1:0-21835 GCA_022495035.1 Philopotamus ludificatus
GAATAAGACGCCGGAGAGCTGTTTGTCTTTAAATATAAACTCAACAGCGCACTTGGAAAGAAAATGAATTAACGAACGAAAATTCACGTCACCGTTAAAGTCACGGCTATCAATTCGTTCGCTGAATTCTGCATAAGCACAGAGACTAACTTTGCAATTTTCCGGATACGCGACTGCTCTTTTATTATGAAAAAGCATATAAATGTGTGTGTGTGTGCATGTGGACCGTTCGTCCCGGAAAAGTTTACGGCAGGGGTAGTTTTTATTTAATTTGAAATTTGCAGACCACGCCAGACGGTGTTTACTTATTTACAAGCTGATTCTGCTACCGGCTGTGTAAACTTGCACAGCCTGCAGGCACAGAGATAGTCAACTATTTTAATAATAATTTTTCGAAAATCATTTCACACAATCGAGTGTTTACTCCAAGCATATAATGCAATTATACATTCATAGAGTATCAGAGTAACGGTATATTAATAAATATAAAATTTAGTAGCACAATTTTAGATACGCTGATTGAGTATATTTTATTTTAAAATTAATGATTTATTTGATAATTTTAGATTTATATGTTGACCGTTTGGTGACCAATGGTAGAATAAACTTCGTTAGTTACTGCAAGCAGTACGCCATCGTCAAATATAATTTCGCTCCATCGTATATATTCAATGTGTTTTCGTTTAACCATATCCACATTAACACCGTATATCATGTCTGCAACAGCAGAGACGTAAAAACACAACGGAAAAAGTAAATAATTTGAAATCTGATATGCGAGCGAACAAACGCGTCATAAACACCTTTATTATTATTTATTTTTTTAGCCACAAAGTGAAAATGAATGTGGCGTGATTGAACTGCCGAGGCATGTCTGAGAATATTATTTTATTGTTGGAAAATGCAAGCCTTTGATAATAATACACATTCGGTAAAAAAAACAACCAAGCTTGCCAATTAGTGGTGTGCGGTAAAAAAGAGAAATAAATCAGCGAATGACATCACAATGTGACTGTAACATTCCATGACATATTCAGTGACACGTTAAGAAATCAATTACTTTTCGCTTTGGAGACACGCTCGTGATTCGTGACTTGAAAATGACACCGAGAAAATCGTGGAAATTCAATTAAAATAACAAACAGGATTTATTCTTGGCGGCAAAGTTTCCCCTGCGATATTATCGTTACATAGACGCACATTGCGCTGTTAGAACTTTGACGCGATCAATTAAAAAAATACGAGCAAATAACCAATATCTGTCAAAACGTCTAAATCGTTCATATGAATAGAAAAATAATCTAATTAATTAACTCGTATTATTTTATATAAATATTAGATGGACCCAAATGTAATGTCGCATTTTCGGAGAGCTTCAGATCAGTTTTCTTCAGTCCTATGACTGAAAAAGACGTGTTTGAATATTTTGTGTGTCGTGAGAAGTCTCCAATCTTCGTTTTGCGTATAGATTTTTTTTTACGCTTTAATATTGACCAAGACGTGTCCTTTGGAAGAGCATTTGCTTAGCTGTATGCTGTTCCAAAGGAACGCGATTTCACGCCAAAAAAAAACGCAACAGAGACTACAAAAAATATTTGCGATGTTTATGGAGACTCATTAAACGGCAGGAAATGTCAAAGATGGTTCAAAAAATTTCAATCAGGCAATATTGATTTGTAAAATTAGCCTAAAGTAGAAGTTTCCGTGAAGTGGATGCCAAGCGAAGCCGGTACTTCATGGTCATCAACTCAAAGATATCTGAAAAAATTGGAGAAGATTCAAAAAGAAGGCGTTTGGGTCCCACATGCGTTGACTAAGATAAACAAACACATGAGGCGAGGTATCTAAGTTACTGAAGGAAAGAGAAGAATCGCAACATTAGGTTTGACAGATTTATTGCATCCAGCTCATTCTCCAGACCTGGCCCTATTCGATTATCAGCATTTTCGCTCATTGGAGTATTATTTACGAGAATTTTTTTTTAGATCCCAAGATGAAATAATATCGGCCCTTTCAGACTATTTCGATTCTAAACCTACAAGGTTTTATAAGAAAGGCATTTTAGATTTACCTAATAGATGGCAGAAGGTCATACAATATATTTTTAATTATTTTGTATAATTAAGTTTAATAAATGAGTAGAAATATGAGTTTTAGTTTCATAAAAAAAATACGACATTACATTTGGGTCCTTCTAATATTATACCAGCAAAGTTTTTCATCTTTTTAAAAACGACTATTTTATATGGTTTTTGACACGTCTGAAAGAAGGGAGTTATAAATACGAATTAAACTTTATAAAGCCTCAATAAACTAGGAAACTATTTTCTTATTAGACAACATTATCAAAAATCGTAAAATAAATTATCACAATTGTCGCATTTTTGTGTTGGTATACTCGTTCCTGTCGTATCTTGACATTGATGGCTATATAAGATGCTGAATTTATTGTTAGCTGTTAAAAAGAATGTCGACTACTAGGGGTGACGAAAATCGTATTAAAATAAATTTTCCATCTAACAATTATTGATTTTTATAATCTATGGATACCATAATTATTACGGATTACATAATTATGATGTACGTATGGCATGTGAAAAGTTGAATGAAGCTTAGAAAAATATTTACAGCTAGCGTTTAATTATGTTAATACCATCGCGCCAACTAATGTATATAATAATAGAATCGATCGATGTTTGCCAAAATTAGATACGGCTTAATTGCTACTGTCTTTGTAAATTAAGAAAAAATATTTTCTATGAAAAAAGAGAATTTGCACGTATTGGCGCTTAATTTTTATTGATTTGCCGTGATAAACGTAAAATAAATGTTGAAAATTTCTGTACAGAGAACCTGTATAATACTAAAAAAAATATACATACCAAAATAAAGGGTGTAATAGGAAGATCACATTTGCTGAACCATAAAAAAGGGAAAAGCGTACGACGCCAATAAAAATAAGAAAGGTACCAACCCCCTCACTGCGGGAGTGCGTGTCATTTCATCTTCGTGATATTTCTTTTTTTTTGCCTCCAACCCAATTTGCATACCTCCAAACTTTGGATTTGAATCAATATCGCTTCTTGTTTGTACGTATCCAGGAAACGGGAATAAATAATATATTTTCGGTAGCCCACAAAACCCATATGGCGTGATTTTTAGCATGATTTTAGATGCGATATCCGTTCCAAGGCTTTGTCTTTGTGTCGAATACATAAAAATGAAAGGGAAATATTTTTTCATGATATAATTTTACATATATTTATGAAAAATATGTCTGTTTTATTAGTCTTACAATCCAGCTTGAGAAAACTTGTCGCAGATTTGCAATATCCGGAATTTGTAAAAATTGAATATGCCGCATCGCGATGGTTCGTTATAAAGTACTCGCGTTTAATCCGGAATAAAATATAAGCGCTGCCGGAAAATGGGGAAAGCACTAGGAAAATCCACCGCAACTACGTGTTTCCTGTCTCTTAAAAGGTTAAAAAAAATAAACCACCGCCGGCGTCTGCGTCGCTCAATGTCTGCAAATTAAATAATATATTTGCATGAACAACGACAGTGGCACCAGCCGCGTTATTACATTTACTGGAAGCCCTCCGTGCAATATTGAAAAAGTACTAACGACATCAATCATTCTTCTTTTAAAATTCCGCTGCCGCGGAAGCGTATTGACTTTTTTGGTCCATTCAATATCCGAAAAATAATACATCTTCATCATGAGACATCGTTATTCGGGACATTTTCCATTACATTCAGAAATATAATGTATTTGGGAGTGGGCGTGAAAAGTTTGCGATCGGAAAAGGTTGAAATAAAAAGTCACGAATTTTTTCATCTTCCACTTAGTAACTCCGCAGAAAAATTAATCACTTTTATATATTTCAGGCTGAAAGGTGTTACAAAAATAAACAGCAGCCAGACGAAAATCTCAGCCGGTATTAAAAGTGCATCAAAAATTGTCCCAAAATCAACCACGGATAAATTATAGGTATAGTATAAATATATTTCTTAGTTTTAAGATATGTTATTCAAATTTCATACTATTAAAATTATAGACGTATATGACGACAAATTAATGAAATCGTAACGATGTTGATTCTTTATTAGAACGATCCTTTTAATGGTCTCTTTCAATTCACCGATCTAAAGAGGTATTACAGCTCATTCTAATTTAATTTAGTTTTCCTCTTCTATTTTTTTATTCACGTTACCGGATCACGGTAACGCTACGGATTAATTACGTTATCGCAAATGTATCCTTTCCTTACCTCGCCTCGTTAAAAATAGTGGAATTTTCGTTTGACAAATTGTGTATAATCATGGGTTGTTGTACAATACTATATATACTTTAATTTTTTTTTCATTAGAATTATCGTATATGACAATGTTCGCTAAATTTTATTCAAATCATATTCATCAGTCGAAGTTGCCGACAATGATTTTTCACAAAGAAATTAAGTCAATTTTTCTCCATTCAGTGTTCATTTTTTTCCTTTGACAATTGTAATCAGTGATGAAACCGATGATGATTTATGCAACTCGAGATATCCAGACCAAATTCTACTCACGCTAAAATTTTAAAGCTCTTTCAGAGTTTCCCTTTAAGGTTTTCGAGTCATTAACAAGATTGTGATTTATTGCAAAGTTGACAAAGAACTTCTGCTTTTATATTTGCAATGGGAGAGGTAGATAATTTTTCACTTCTGTGTTCTTCTCTAGAACTGCATTTGCATACAAATGCATGTTTAAAACCGCATAAAAAACTATTTTCGATTTCTAATGTATATCAATATCATTATTATGTCTAGCATATTAAATAAAATAGAGATTTCTTACATATTTATTTCTGTATTAAAATACTCATTAAAAAACTGTTTTGGCTAAGTGACAGTTTAATAAAAAAAAGGTAGTAGAAAGGTTTAAACTTGAAAGGGTTATTTGGTTTTATTTGAAAAATATTTCGTAAGGAATCATCGTATTTCTGTAAAATTATAAGTATTATATTAGAAACAGGTTATAAACAGTAATAGAAATATTTTGTTCTATTCTTAACGTCATATCAATGAAAAGCAAGAAGTTCCAAAAATCGATCTTAATTTGATTTGAATTTTAGCATTGGATTAACAATTAGAATTCTACATAAATATTTTTTTAAATGTTCATGAATTAATTTAACATTATTGATAAATTTATCGTTGTGGATAAATTGTAAAATGTATTTTCTTTCTTTAATCTTTACTTTGTGCTATGTAGAATATTTTAACTGATATTATTTTGATTATCGCTAGTTGACGATCGCTAACAATACTCTACATAATGTCGTCTATAAATTAAATATTATAGGGTGACTAATAAATTTAAAATAAATATAATATTTATAACATATAAGTTTAAACAGTTTCCCGATTAAATGCAATACATTACATTTTTTTAAATTAAATACAGTTAACCCCCCACTAACACGAAAATCGGGACCGTGTAAGTTGGGATAGTGTTATTGGGGGTAAAGTCGAATACACAGACACTAGCCAACGTTTGACTGTATGCACCGCACAGACGACCGCCCTGCTGTGTGTGTGCAGCCGAACCCGTGTCAAATGAATAGTCGGCCTTGTATGTATTAGTCGCAATGCAACAGCGTGAATGCGACCGTTCAAGTTGGGGGTTGGCGGCGAATATTTCAACGCAGAGTGTAATTCGGGATAGTGTAATTGGGGGGTCCACTGTAATCGTTGTCCCATAATAATATCTCATAAAACACTTAATGAAGTTCAATACCATATATTTATCTTAGAACCAAAATAAATGTCACTAAATATTCGGGAGCATCTTACGAGTATAGAGGGTTAAATGTCATGCGATAGAAATATTAAAACAACATATTGATAAATAAAGAAATGGGTTGAACAAACGCTGGCAATGGTGCATTAAAATAGATTTTCAGCCCATTGATTTATTTATTTTTAAGGCATACTAATTAGTTGAGGGGTTAATTAAGTGTGCATACAGGGGATGAATAATTAGCATCGATGCCGATATGGCATCAATGTCGATGCTAATTAACTCTAATATTGCCCCGTTTCACCTGCGGGTATTCGCCAGACTGCGCTATCCCTGACTCTGAAATTAATTACACGGTCTTAATACGTACTCGTTTCGCACATGATTTATTGTAATTTTCTATAAATTCTTAATCCCCATATTCCGGGAAACATATTTAGCCCCGACCCTTCTCCCGGCACACCAGCGCGCATTAGGGTCGGCCTGTCTCGCTAATTAACATATGTGCGGAGAGTGGCACATGTGTCTGTTTGGTTTCCAGCAGTATTTAACGGGACCCGTGTTGTTATGACGTTGTGGGCAAGTCCCTCCGTGGACGTAAAACGCGTATGAAAAACAAAGTTGGCCCTGGCAGGGCTGCCACGTCCGGGAAAATTCATAAGAAACTTTCAAGTTTCACTTGTCTATAGGCCATTACGAACCTCGTGTGCTCCATTACAAACTCAATTTGCAATCTCGCGAGGCGCCATTCGCTCTCATTAATATGAGCTTTTGAAGTAATTAAAAAAAATGGCACCGAACACCAAAGTTTGCATATTAAGAATAATATCAACTCGGCAATGGCGAGAAGGTGGTGAAATTAAAAAAAGGCTTTAGCACAACGTTCTCGTTTGATTACTGTGAGTAAATAACATTTAGAGTTTGCTTTGGTTGAACTTTTTAAAGTCCAATCTCAAAATCTAAATTATATATCATTTTTTAATTCAGTGAATTGTAAATTTTTTTTTTAATCTCTATTTCTGAGTTAACATCGTTTTTTGGATTAACAAAAATAAAATATATATAGCACGGTTATAAACAATAATAAAACATGTTAACCCATGAATTCTTCATCAATATCCTGACATTTTTTAACAAAAATGTATTTTTCTAAGAATAAAAATAGTTATTCATGATATGCTTCATAATTTGGTCAATATTTTGAATTTTTTAACTAATCAATATTACGCGTAAAAGACGCTCGCACTCGACGATGTCTCCCCATAGATTGAGCTCTCGTATCACGTGTCACTCGTACTTTTCACTCACACATGGCACATCGTACTGAATGCGAGCGAGTAAAAACATTGCGTCGTGGCAACAGATGCGAATATTGTTGTTTTTATTTTTCTTTACGTATTTGCAGACAATAATATTTATTCTTTAAACTTTTTAGACAAATACAAAATGTAGGATTTATATTAAAAGACTTGGGGTCGTTAAGAAAGAAAACTAAGAAATCATTTTCTAGACAATGTTTCGTCATTTCTGGATAACGATACACAATATATTGTTTATACAAAACAACACAAATTTATATACCGAATCGTATATATTAGCAAAAAAAAATATTAATACTCTTGTCTGAAGCGTAATTGTGCATTTTTCTGAGAAATATTTCTATGACATATCCTATATGTGTCCCTTTTGTTTGTCATATTGTATTTTATATATTGGTACATTCATGCCTTGATTTACGCAGTTCTATAAAAAACCGCGCAAAAAAAGACATGGACCTCATACAAAATAATGAGACACATTCCTAAAAATTAAAAACCGTGTAAAAAAACATGGAGCACATACAAAATGTAGAAGGACGTTCAAAAAAACCGCGAAAAAAACATAAATTTATGCCGTTTCCTAAATGCGTAAAAATATCCGCGCAAATCGAGATGGGTATAATGAATATACAGAAACAATTTTCTTCAATATTTTCTATAAAAAAAAATTCCCATCATCATTTCACTATACCGAGTAAATTTTTTGGTCGGCTATTGCAAGAATATTCTTATCTTTTTTTTATCAAATCCATATTTATGATAGAGAGATACAATACTCTCTAAAAATATTTACGTATATTTATATATAACGATTATTTCAATAAACCGTAAATATAAAGTTATATCGTTGCTAGAGTCTACTGAATAAATAGAGAATACTCGGAGTTCAAAGGTTTCGTAAATGTAAATTGACGTCATTTGTATGAAATATTATAATCTAAAGCAAAAAACTGGTAGTAATAGTAGTAAACTAGTCAAAATTATTAATATTTTTTTATATCAATATATCAATCAATTTTTATTTGTCTGTGAACGCGGATTTATTTGCTTTAAGATATTGTTGTGCCTTCGCCATTTGACCTAGACACTGCATAAATGTGTATAGATTGCCTCAATAAATTGAGATCATCATAATATTGCGTAATACTTTACTTTTTTACACGTACACATATATTGTATATGTTGCGAGTGTGGGATATGCTCAAAAATGATTTATAAACTTGAATATTAAACCTTTAAATCGAATGTGAAAAGTATTAAATTAAAAAGGTGGTAGGGCCCCAGTGGAAAGTCTACGGGTCGACAACCGCCAGTCCGTGTGTCAATAATTCAGAATGTCATAATTTTTGAATGCGTACAATGACAAAAACGGTAACGGTGTCGTGACCAATCAGATAATTAAATAAGTAATCATAATTATGATCTAACACGAGCCGTATTGATTTTCATTCGAATTGTAGTGTGTATATTTCTCAAGATACGTCATGAAAATTGTGGAAAATAACACAGGATTTCCCACACTTGAGTTAAAATTCCACAAAAGATAATTTTTAGATAGTGAGAATGGTAAAACGGCTGTTAATGTGAGATGAAAGTCGATTGCGGGTCATTAAGTCTTGAGCGAACTGCGGTTGACATCGCGAACGTTCACGTAACCGACTGCGGTTGACATAACATGTGACTGAACGTTTCAATACGCTGAGATTTTTCATTTAGTGCTCATTGTTTTGCCGCGAAAATTAATTGAAGAAGATATTTCGGCTGTGTCACGATTTGTCGTTAAATTTTAAGAGCAAGCAAGACATTTTTCTTGAACGAAATGCACGGAGGCGTACTACAGCGGTGACTCGACTGAAAACGTTCGAGCATGTGTGAAAAAATATTCTTCCGAAATAAGAAAAAAATGCGAACATATATTATAAATATTAAAATTTATTCAAGACTTGTGTTTCCTATATTTTACCGAATAACAATTTTAAAAGAAACAGATACTCCATCCGTCTCATTTAAAACTATGTTCTCGACGATCTCCAGAAAATCGTAATAAGATATTGACATATACAGTAGAACCTCTCATAACGAGCACCTCCCATAACGAGTAATTCGCATAACGAGCAAAAAAAAGTGAAAAAATTGCTCCCTTTACGAGCGACATTTCGCATAACGAGTGACGCAAAAAGGGGGGGGGAAGTCACAAACGTATGACGCACTTGTGTGTGTTGGATCGTATTTCACAGCAAGAAGTTATGAAGGAGAGTTTGGAGGAAGAGGAAGTAGCAGAAAAACAATCTTCTGACGCAATAAGAGAAATGCTGAAAGCATAGGAAACTGTTTCATCGTACATTGAGAAGCATCTTCCTAATAAGGAGGTGGCTGTGCGTGCTACAAACATATTCAATGATAACGCTGTGTCACATTTTCACCAAATTTTAAAGAGTCGGCTAAAACAAAAGTCTCTAGACAGCTTTCTTGTAAAAAATAATTAATTATTTGTCATAAATTAATAAATAATAAGCTAGTTTCGATTTTTTAAAATGTTTTTATCCAGGTTGTTACGATCTTTAACAATTTATAAGCATGTAATTTTATTTGAATAAACGTTAAAAAAAATATTTCGCATGGAAGGCATTATCGTGTTTTATATTGATTTATAGCAGAAGTGGTTTCGCATAACGAGTGTTTCACACAACGAGCAAGATTCTGGAACGAATTATGCTCGTTATGAGAGGTTCCACTGTATTCTAGTGACGGCAGTCTCTAGACAGTTCAAGGACAGACAATATGATGATGGCCTAGATAAAAGAGTTATAAACGTAACTGGTTCATGCAATATGTACCTGATGGCATTCCACAATCGTTAACATCATCTTCGTATGTAACATAAATCGAGAACGACAGACTATCCCGGATCCTCATGGAATCTAGCACGGTCTACCCGTGGGAAGCCTAATTAGAATTGAGAGACCGTCAGCATAACGTCATTCTAAAAATGCTGACGTTCCACGTCATTAAAATAAGAACGCTACTCGGTGTCTGCATTAAAATTGTAACAGCCCTCTTTGGACAGAGACACGGTAACAGTGGAGTGGAGCGGCAAGTACATGGTGCATAGAAACCAGGCAGACCCCTACTCCCTACGCAGGCAGGTTTAAGCAGAGGCCCCGACACAGTATTGATTCATGGAGGCCGTACCACCTGGTCCACCTGCACGGCCCTGCCCTCCGCCACTGCTCCTGCTAATGCTGGCTGCGGACACCTGCGCTCGCGTGCCGAACTTCCGCGCTTCTGCTTCCGGAAAAGCGACCGCAAACTGACTGACGGCCCTTTGACTATTTGACTGTGACACTCGGGCTAATGTAAACATCCAGAGGAAGATGGGCTAACGTGGTGCGGTACTTAATCCAAGGGATTCAAAACCACGGTGAGGTTCCGGGAAAGTCTCATACCACACGACCGCGTTGGATTACATTAAAATAAATATATTATTTTTCTGCAATACAAATAAATAATACTGTACAAAATGTGTAAGGATATGTGAATCTGGTTAGCTATTAATTTTTATAATATTAATATATGGCCACTAAGACAGATTCTATATATCTAAATTCTTCCAATTACATTTTTGAAGGGAGGGGAGGGAAAACGTAGATTCCGGGTTAGAAAAAAAATGCAATAAATTCTTTAAAATTAAATCAAGACTTAACGTGTAGGGACTTATCCATTATAATGAACTCTTGACTGGCATATTGCTGGAGCACGAGCTGAAAAACCATTTAATCGCTCTTTTTTCAATCGGTATTCCAAGATCGTGTTTATTCACTCTTTCGAGAATGTTCCTTTTCTCTTGAATAGATAATGTTTTTCTTTGATGAGACATTATTTGAAGGGATTAAACGACAAATTAAAAATGACACACGAAATACACGACAATTAAAATTGTATGTACACGACCGATACTTTCAAAACATAAGCACAGCTTGACAGATTCGCTAAATTCCCTATATACTAATACCAATAACTACACTCTTAAATATGAGCCTTGCAGTTGCTCACTTGTCTAAATATGTTTAATAATTGATTCGAATTTTAAATATTTCAAACGTAAATTGCGGGAAATTAAAAACGTGAAGGCTAAATGTACGTAAGATTAAACAGGACTGTAAAAATTGAACGCAAGTAGCGGGAAAACGTGAAATCCGGGCATCTAAAACCGGGGGTTCACTGTATTAACTATTAACACAATGCCTACGGGGGTCGTGGATTCCACGTCAAAGGCGTTTTTGTGTATGATCGGGGCGCGCATATCACATACTAGCCGTGTCTATAAAGTTTTTTTGTATCGTTAGATCCAACGGCTAAGGCACAAGCCTTCTATATAAATATTCAAAAGACCATGTTCAAACCATGTTTTATAAAAAAATGCAATTCGGCCCGTTTCCAAAAAGTTTGATAACACCTGCTGTACGATATATTAATCTTTTTTTGCATTAACTATCCAATAAATGTTGTAGTTCAAGTAATTACATTTTCGACATAATATCTTGATTAATAAAAAAAAAATTTTGTAAAAAACGACGATTTACTAAATTTTGTTTGATCGCGTTTTGCCCCGTAGGCAATGTGTTAATATAATGAACCAGGCAACACTGATCGATGAAGTTTAAATGATTAGTTTTTCTAGAGAGTATTTTTAATGTCAAGCCGTTTTGTGTATTATTAGTGCTGTATAAAATTAATAAAATACATTAAATCTCCTAAGCAATTTGGGGCAAATATATTTTCTGAGCTCAAACTACAGTTTTACAATAAGTCATTAGTCTAAAATATTTTTTGATATTGTTACAATCAGGTAATTATTTATTTTGACCCACGATCCCTAAAACAGAATTAGAAAACATTTACACGAAAATATTGTAAACGCATTAAACATATAAGTTTTCTTCATTTATAATTAGCTCTTATTATTTATCATAACGAATTATTATTAAAAAAATACATTCTCTTCTAATTATTTATAAATATAATACCATCTGTGCACATAGAAAAAACCGGTTTCTGCACGATTGCTGCAGTTAACTAAATATGGCACGGCCAGTGCTTGGTTGGGTCATGGTCAAAATCAGGGACACTGATGATGACAATTTTCATTGAATCTTATTTTCCTAATTATAATTAGAAATATAGTGCCGGATATTAAGTAACTAAGTGGCCTATATTGGCCAACTTTCCCCTTTGCCACGACACGCTGGATTGACATAAGAGACATTCGAATTTGTGTGGATTTAAGGGTTTTGATGGAGGTGTTTGCAAATGCCATTTAACACTTACCCAGATGTATTATAGATTTGAATACAAAGCCAAACTTGATGTTTGGGTTCATGCATAAATTTATATTTTAAATATTCCGAGTCAATTTCACTTTTGCGGTGAACTTGGATCGGAATTTTCATTGTACACGTTGCGTAAAGTTTGGAATAGTTTTGATACCCAAAGAATATAGAAATTCGCATTGTGTGCCGAGGGTAAATTCTTGGAAGTGTCACTATCATAACTAGGCCTCGATAAAACTTGCGGAAATCCGCAAAACCCTTCGGGAATTTCGAAAGCAAAATTAGGGCAAACCTTTCAGGGTATAGAAAAAAACTTGTATTATTTATTTATGTTATCTACTCTTTTTCTTTTTGCGAAATAAATACATATTAGATGATATGTCTATTTAATATCTGCACATTTTTCAGTATTTTCTCTACTTACTGTTATAATATATAGGAACATATTTATAGATAATTATAATTAACAGCGTAAGCTATACGATATCATCTTGGAAAATTGAGCGCGCTGTAATAATTAAGTATAACATTTTTAGCGAGCAATGTTTAAGCTTTCGGAAAGCTGCAATATATTATCTTGTGAATAACAACAAAAAGACGGAAAAAATTACGTGAAAAAGTAACGTCGTTATTGTGTGACACGATAACTCGGCGTTTACGTATAATTCCGGTGTTATATTTTAATTAAATCGGACATAAATTTGCAGTATACCTGACACAGAGTAAATACCCATCGTTAGTGTGAAAAAACTCTGCGCGTAATTCAAAAAAACAGTCGGTGATATCATGGTGATGTAATGATGATGATGACCTAGTGCGGTCCGTTGTGTATTTGCCACCCTGACCCAATATAGAGATGGTGAACGAATCGTAAATCACTAATGAGGAAACGATACGAAGAGATGAAGCAATGTCCATTTTAAAAAAGCCCACATCTCTTATTATTTTGATATATTTAATAATCGAAGAGTCTTATAAATATTCATATTAAATTAGCATATACAAATAAATTATAATTACGAATTTTAATAGTGGGAGATGTTATATTGATTATTAGAGTT
The DNA here is from genome assembly GCA_022495035.1 of Philopotamus ludificatus. Taxonomy (NCBI): domain Eukaryota; kingdom Metazoa; phylum Arthropoda; class Insecta; order Trichoptera; family Philopotamidae; genus Philopotamus; species Philopotamus ludificatus. The sequence goes on from JAGXCT010032897.1 coordinate 13,498, forward strand.
AAGTATTAATTATATATATTTTTTTAATGATGCAACATACGCCCGCGGTAGATTCATTTTACGCACGTAGTAAAATATGCAATACTAGGAGTTTATTCGTAACAATATCTATAAGTCTCATAATCAAAAATCCAAATCATTACTGATAAGAAATATTTGTTGGAGTTAAAAAAGCATTGGATTAAAGTCTGGCAACACATGAAATATTCAGAAAAATGACAAACGTTTCCGAACATCCATCCTCAAATACTTGTTTTTTGGCACTAGTTAAAAACACGTCCTGATTTTTGTAGTGAAACTCTGTAAGAAATGGCGCATTTTTCCAAAAATATCGTTTTGAACCCTTATTATAAAGAACATTTCGAGAATCGATCGTAATTTAATTGAACAAAAATCTGGATTTTAGAGTAATGAAAAAACTAGTATATTTCACTCGCACTTAGCACATTGTACCGGATGCGAGCGAGAAAAAACATTGGTAACAGAGGTGAATATTGTTGTTTTTATATATTTTTTGCAATTGGGGACTATAAATAACGATGATTATTTATAATATTATAATAGACACATACCAAAAGTTTGTGACATAGGGTTTATATTAAAAGAGTTATTCGAGAAAAATTATAAACTTGGGGTCCCCAGTAGCACGACTAGGTTATTTTTGGAGTTTTTTGCAGTTTGGATGGAAAGTTTAATTTAATTGAACCAATATATGGATTTTAGAGTAATGAAAAAACACATGAAATTGAAATTGTCTTGACACAGAATTATCGGATGAAATAATGGAAATTAATTAAGCGATCCGTCACGGCGGCTTGAAACCAACCGCGTCGTCTGAATGGGGTCTATTTATAATGGAAAATAGACCCCAAGCATTTCAAGTCAAGATATTGATGAATTCTTCATCAATATCTTGAATTGTTCGTGATATCAATATCTTTAATTGAATACGTCTTCGCTCGCTCTCGGGACATCGTACCGGATGCGAGCGAAAAAAATATCGCGCCCCAACAACAGCGAATATTGTTGTCTTTTTTCGGAATTACGGAAATTATCATGTTTATTCTTTAGACTCTTAGACATATACAAAGAGTCTTTGACATTGTGAGTTATTTGAGAAAAATAAAAAATTTGGGGTCCCAAATAGACACGGTTAAGAAAGTATAAAAGAGTAACTCTTAACATGATCCGCATGTTTAAAAAAACAAATTAATAATACGTAATCGCTTCACGACCTATTTTTCTATCTATTATCATATATATTTTTCACTTGAAATTCATCCTTTTGTTTTTCAAATTAACCCCTTTTCAATAGACATTTCTATAGAAAATAGGTTAATTTGAAATGCAAAAGGGTTAATTTATAATGCAAAATGGTGAATTTGAAATGCAAAAGGGTTCATTTGAAATGCAAAATGGTCAATTTGAAGTGAAAAACTTGTATCACATAAAATATTGATTACAATATTTAAAAAAAATCTCCTTTGTATTGTATTCAAGATAATTGTATTCTATAATAATAATTATAATGTTATTATTAATAGTTTAAAGATTGAATTCCTTTGCAAAATACAATAATGCGTTTTAAAATCAAATTAAATGGTTATATATTAACACGCTTGCATTATTTGGCATGATAAATTATCAGCGATTATCACATTTTTTATTTAATATTTGGCACAGGTTTATTTTATGTATAATTCGAATATATTGTTGAAATATTTATGTCTTTGAAATTTAACGGTATTATAAGGATGATGTACGATGTAAAACGTTCTATACGAGGGGTAAAAGTCGCGTGTCTTAAAGCAATTGATAAATGTATACATTTAAATTCAATTAATGATATTTTTTATGAGAGAAACATATAAAAGTATGTCATTTCAAGAATATTAAAAACGACTTTTTTTACATATTCAAAATACATACTAATTATCTGATTAATATATATTTAATAAAGTGTAATAAATATATCACATTTTGACACAATTTTATATTTAATTACATATAAAAAAAGTTATCCAGTTTCACTGTTTTAAAAAATGCATTAACTTGAAATTGTTTGTTATGAAAACGAATGAAAACAATTTTCTTATTACAAGGAATTACAAAAAGTTTTTCCGAAATTAGTTTTGCGAGAGAACGGTCTCAATTTACCTTGTGGTGGAAATATCTGGCACTGAAGTTTTCTGTGATGTTATCGAATTACTGATGGTCGAACGCCGATACAACTTTATGGTTAGTTAGTCAAAATTGAACCCGTCCATCCGTGCTCCGGCTCTGTGCTGGGACTTGTCGCAGGCTGCGGCGCTCGGGGGCGGACTGGTTCAAGCCGCAAGTTCAGGGGTCGCGGGGCGAGGGAGGAAGGCCGCGGGAGGGGCTGGGGCGGCGGGGGCTCTAACTGTGAGATGACACGAGCGCGTGGCCCACCCCCCCACTGGTCACCATGGCGATCCGTAAACAACATACGCGCTCTCGGGTGGGGTGGGAGCAGCCAAAGGACCCCAAGAACAAACGGCTAAACTAATACAGGATGACGTTTTCCATTTTCCGGAAACTAATGATCCTCGTCAGTTTCGATCTATCTATATTCGGCGCGGTAATTTATCAAAAAAACGGTGCGAAATATGACCGGTCCATGCATTAGATGATTGTATTTTCGTATGGTCCAATGCGTTTAATATAAGTCGATTCATCACATCATTTACGAGAAAACGAACATCATATCGTTCAAAATGTATCCAACTTCTTAGCTAAATTACGCTCTTTAGAGTTAAACAACCAGAATGTATTTTAATTTTGGTTGCCGCAGTGGAACTTTCTCGAAAGTTTTCACCCATGAGATGTGTCTCCTTCGGGCAATGCCTCTTTGTATTTTTCCTTATATGAATAAAGCATAAGACTTTAAATTACAATATTTTGTTATGGATGTTTGAAATTATATCCACAAGTTTATATCATGTTCCAAAATTAAATTTTAGTTTTTATTTCCTGAAATATTGTTGAATTAAAAAAATAATTTTCGATCGTTAATTATTCAATTTCACCCCATGCCTTGCATATTAAATAAACACCTTTAACCCATCCGTCACGGCGGCTCAAAAACAAACGAGTCGCCCGAAAGGAGCCTATCAGAAACCTCGTCATTTAAAAAAAATGGATTATTCTAAGAATAAAAAATAGTTATTCATGATATGCTTCATAATTTGGTCGATATTTTGGATTTTTCTATTAATCAATATGACGCGCGCACTCAGTGATGTCTCGCGCGGCTGAGTTCTCGTAACACGTGTCAATAGTATGTTTCACTCGCACTTGACACATTGTACCGGATGCGAGCGAAAAAAAACATCGCGCCCGTGGCAACAGAGGCGAATATTGTTGTTTTTATTTTTTTTGCAATTGGGGACTATAAAGGACAATGAATATTTATAATATTATTATAGATAAATACCATAAGTGGCATGTAGGATTTATATTAAAATAGTTATTCGATAAAAATTAAAAACTTGGGGTGCCCAATAGCACATCTAGGTTATTTTTTAAGAACTTCAATATCTTCAGTGCTAGGTTTTTGCGGGGTAATAAAGCTTAAAATTACGGTTTTTTCCCAAGTCCAATGTTTGCAATTCACTAGTACAGTTTGAATGAAAAGGTTAATTTTATATTTATTGTATAAATTGTACGCAAATCGCGGGAAAACGGGAATTCCGTAAAACAGATTTCCATTATAAATTATTCATGTGGGGTCTATATTTACCAGGGCATACGGTTGTGCTGATGTTGGGTGTGCTGAATGTGGTAAAGCAATATAACTGGTTTTTTTTTAATTTTATTATTATTTATACGTTAATTCTATTCTTCGTTTTTGCGACATAAATTTTTCAATGGAACTATCGTAAAGTGTGCCTTTCTGTTTTAGCATTTTTTCTCCATTGAAAAATTTAAAAACACTTTATGCCGCAAAAACAAAGAATAAATTTATTGTATAAATAATAATAAAATTCATTTAAAACAAACTGTATTTTACATTCAACCTCTAATATATGGAATAATTAAACAGTGTTAAAAATTTCTTTCTCTTTAATCCTTATTCGTTTCTATATTTGTTATTTGCCGTTCAGGACAAAAAGGTTTTCTTCTCTTCCCTTTTCTATACTACTAAACTAACTGCTACTATAAATTCTTCAGGTGTGCATCATTAGTCTTGTATTGTTCAATATATGTAAAAAAAATTAGTAATATATATATATAAATTATAATGCGCAATGCATTTATATTATATTTACATAATATTTTACTGTGGACTTTTCACGAAAATAAATCCCTTCAGCCACATCGCTCGATAGAAATGTCAATAGTCTTCGAGTTGTAGTTCTGGTGGTTTATAATGGAAAGAGTATAGACAGCTAAACCTGACTATCTGAAAGTGCTAGACATTCTAAAATAGAAAATTGAAATATTCATGAATTAAACACATATTTGAAAGGAGGCATTGCTACTATGAATATCGCTCTATGAACTTATTTTATCTCATTGGATGAAATAATAATAGTTAAATATTGCATAATAATATAATATTAAAAGGAAAATTTCAAAAAATCTTCGAAAAACACCTATTTATCTAAAATTAAATTATTTTTATTTTTTTTCCTTTTATAATTTAATCTTCCTATTCGGGGGTATGTATTCTCGACGATTAGTTATTCTTAGCCATCTTTTGCCTTTCACTTTCCCTTCCATGGCAAACTACAGAAGACGGCATTACAGATCATAGCTGAAATTCATTATAACAGTTTTTCATTCCTTGCAAGTAAGTAGAACTACTTTTCATGTGAACCTTTATACAATTACAACCATATATATTGTTCTAGAATCGATTAATTTAATTACAATCCAATGATTTTTTTATAACAAATTAAAAAAACGCATTTGGAAAATCCATTTTCCACAATCTGCAAAATCGTATTAGCAGGCCAATCGATTTGGTATATGGCATAAATTCATCTGCTTTCCAATTTCCGATTTTCCTCCATAGCCTATTTACTCTTTGGAATTTTATTTCTAATCCGCTCTAGAATTTCTTAGCATAGTTTTTTACGCAATTATACTTATTTAGATCTAGCCGATTTTTTATACAAATCGACATAATTTGCAAAACAAAACAAAACACCCAAAATATGTCGACAAAAAGTTAGTAGCGCGGAAAAACAATTATTTTGTAGAAGATTTGACATTTTGCACGTCTTCCGGTGAGTGATTACGTCATTAGGAAAATTATTTATGCTTTTTCTTCATCTTAATTAATGCAAAATAAACATTTAGTGCAAAACACGACGTTCACTAATCAAGTAAACGGTTTGCGTAATGTTAATCTGTAATCGTGAGATATTTAATTTTGCAGGTTGCATATGACAATATTGTTTTTAAACATCAATTGAAATAATTCGTAGCAGCACAAAATATGGCCATATTTTATATTAAATGGCAGTATCAATAGCAGGGCATTTCACATTCTTTTTCAATGATTTATTAGATCATGTGCACATTTTTGCACTATGGCTGAAACTAGGCTAGTTCATAAATCGCGACAACAAACATTTTAAGGAGCTGCTAACCTTTGGCGCACTTTAGGCTCCAGGTTCATCGCCCACAAAGGGGGTCACTATCGCCCGACCATTTTTATTTTATATAGAAAACAATTTTTGAACGCACCACGTTACTGTGACAACGCAAAGAATACATAGAGACAACACACTTTCATACTTGATCCACTTTTGTTATATTTTTTCGGGCTGAACAATCGCACGATTTGTCTTGCACCACATTCGGAGGCGATAATGAATCATTGATGAATTTCCATGACCTTTTCAGTGAGAACTTGAACCTGATCGAGGACCAGGTGAAACGTTTGTTCAATACGCATACGAGTATAGCTGATGTGTATTATAATTTGATCTAGAAAGTTCTAGACAATGCTTCCGAACCACTCGCCGTTTTCGAATTTTAAATATTATATGTCAAATATCACGTGATAAATTGAACACGGTCGATTACATAGGTGACACTGGGTGCCTGCACGTACCAATCAGCATTGAGGTTGAAAACCTCATCGGAATATTCAGAAAATAAAACAGGCCGTATGAAATGTCTCCATTAAATAAAAATGACCGTCGTCATTGAACTGGTTGTTAGCACGGCAATTTGCTCGTGTTATCGCTTGTCCGCGAAAAACGACCGTGTCAGATCACAATGGCTTTAATCAACACTATTCAATTTTAAAGATAGCCATCTAGATATACGATGGATAGAGAGTTGAAATTCTGTCGAGTTTGCGATTGCAGTTTCGACGCCCTGCTAAAACTGGTGCTATGCAAAGAGAACTTTCGGGATAAGCTGACTGTTAATATACATTGTTTTTGATAAAGTTTACCACACTCACCGACGACGTGACGTTGTTGAAGAACTTGGTTTACAGCTCTCTGTGGCTCGTGTGACGTTTTATTACATGTACGTTTGATTAATAAATGAAAATTCAGTTACATTATCTAAACACAGACACATACACCCAACTCAGTTTTTGTACGAAGGATACGTCCCAAAAACTATAGGGCTAATTAAAAGATGCACAAAAAATGGTAGATTGGTTCCTTTTTTACTTAATTCAAATTAAATTCAACATGAATAAATACTTTATTTTAATAACCTCGATTCCAATAAAAACCTTGATCATAGTTTTATTTCGAACTTCAGTCTTAAACCCCCATTTATGCTATTTTTATCTATATTTAATGAGTTGTTTATAATATTTACCTAGATTTCGAACTGTTGTTTTTTCTTCGGTTCCGATTTTCGGTTCAGCTCCGAATGATTATTTTTTAAATGTTTCATTTGTATTAAAATTTGCGGCAATTGGCATAGGAATAAGGATCAACGAGACCAAGACACAATACATGTCTATATGCCATGACCGAATCCTTGAACCTCTGAAAGTCGAGTACTGCTTAGAGGCCGTTCAAGAATTCACATATCTCGGCTCACTTTTTACAAATGACAATGAAATAAATTTGGAAGTACGAAGAAGAACCATGCTGGCAAATCGGTGCTACTTTTGACTTCAAAAGCATCTACGGTCGAGATTCCTCTAAAAGAACACTAAAGTCTAACTTTATATGAGCCACATTATGCCAGTCTTAATTGGGCTTTGACAAAACAATATGAGCGACAACTGAACAACCTGGAGAGGAGAATTCTGTGACGAATATTTGGGGTCGTATTCGTCGACGGGGAATGGCGTATCCGAAGCAACGAGGAGCTGTACCGACTATACAAGGATATACCGGTCACAGCTGACGTCAGAGTGGCCAGACTCCGGTGGGCCGGTCACGTGTTGAGGATGCGGGACTGTCAGCTGCCGAAAATGCTTGTGGTTAATAAGCCTTTCTGTCCCCGGAGGTAAGGAACACCAAGGCTGAGGTGGTTGGACTGTGTACAGTGGGACACTGCATCATTGACACTTGCCGGAGGATGGAACGACGTAGCGGCAGACCGAATAAAATGGAGAAGGTTTTTGGATGATGCCAGGGCTCTATAATATGGCTGTTATAGTGATGATTTGTATTAAAAAAATATTTTCTACCATAATTTAGAACATATTAATAAATTGCATGAAAACAACTGCGTCGTCCAAAGGGGATCTCTCAGGGTCCCCTAGCATTTCCATAGCAGGATCCAAAAACTTGGGATACCTAATATCGGCACGGCTAGGATGAGCATACTACATAAATAATACAATAATATAAATATTAGAAGGACCCAAATGTAATGTTGTATTTTTTTAATAAAACTAAAACTCATATTTCTAATTATTTCTTAAACTTAATTATACAAAATAATTACCAATGTTTTCTATGACCTTTTGTCATCTATTAGGTAAATCTAAAATGCCTTTGTTATAAAACTCTGCAGGTTTAGAATTGAAATAGTCTGAAAAAGCCGATTTTATTTCAACTTCTGATTTCAAAATCTCGTAAATAATGCTCCAATGAGCGAAAGAGCTGATAACCGGATGGAGCCAGGTTTGGAGAATAAGCTAGTTGCAATAAATCTGTCAAATCTAATGTTGCGACTTTATCCTTCAGTAACTTACACATACCGCGCCTTATATGTTTATTTCTCTCAGTCAAGACATAGGAGACCCAAATGCCTTCTTTTCGAATATTCTCCATTTTTTCAGCTATCTTTGATTTGACGACCATGAAGCACCGGCTTGGCTCGATAATAACTAAACTAAACTAAACTAAACAGTGGCCTTTTAACCCTGGGGCGGGTCTTTGCC
>JAGXCT010032898.1:0-29920 GCA_022495035.1 Philopotamus ludificatus
GTTTTTATGCGTGATTGGCGACCTGGGTTATTTTGTAATGCCAATCACGCATTGTGTTTATAAAAAATAAATAATTAAATACACCCTGGGACGGAAAACCCCAATATGAAGGGTCGATAATCGACGTTCTTCCTCCTTACTAAGGGGCCTTTTTTATTGGAAAGATTTACCATGATAAAAGGATTGCTATTGCCCAACGAGGTTAATGTTTGCTGTTGAATGTTTTGGAAACATTTGTTTACACATCATTTTATTTAAAAAGGCAGAAAGAAAAACTAAATTCAACTTCTTATTCTGTGTTGATTCTTCTCTTTCTTCTTTTTAACAAATTTATTCCGACGTTATAATTTTTTTAGAATATTTCAGGGGCTCCTGAGAGGGGCTCTTAGGGGCCTCCGAATACCTTTAAATGAAAGCAATGGGGGAAATTTGTACGTACACTCTTGAGTTGAAATCGCCTAAGTAGGCAATGGTGTGAGGTAATTCGGGTTTGCTCTCGCTTCGACACGACCCCAGAAAACACAGAACGCTCCATAGCGCATCGCAACCAAGTCAGGGACCTTTCTGACTGCGTTGCACATCTCCTCCCTATCTGCATTTAGGCTCGGGCACTCCCACAATATATCTTCCGATGTTTGTTGGCTCTTACCTGCGCCTCTGCTGGATCTTGCGGAAGCTCGCCAGCTAGGACAGGAATGACCGCCGTTGGTGATGTGGAGACACCTATATAGGAGAGTAAATAAAATAGATCAGAGGCAAGCAACCCGAAAATTTTGTGCCTAGGATTTTAATTAAACTTCGAGGGAGCACTCTGTATTAAAATATTCATAGTTTATGTATTACTAATATATTTTAATTAAAATATACTTTTTAATAAATATTACAGTTAATTATTTGTTTAATTAGTTTCCATGGAAATGTTCATGAAGAATGTATGAAATAATTTTGTTTTTATGAAGAAATGGATGTACGTAGTGGATGAGGAATGGCACGGTGCTTGAGGGCACAATGGAGTACATTTCCAATTAGGGCCCGAGCTTTTGTTCACTTTAATTAACGCCACTCCACACCTTCCAGGGCCCGTGGGATAGCATGCACCCAGCTGCAAGCGGGTCACGTGTCAACACTGTCCCGTTTGACTTGCCAAATTTACCATCGCGAAATTAATCCCTCCAATATTAACGAGCCAGGGCCGTGACGTATCGCGTAAACGAAAACCGCGGTCGATTAAAAACTAAACTAAAAAAAAATCAAACACATTTACGGTTTTCCCCGGCGGCTCCGTCCGCTCGGAAAAATGTTTTCACATTCGTCGCCCGGATTCAGGCTAAGCTTTTTTAAAGGTCCGCCGAGGTGGCTCTAGTGTTCTAAACTTCAAAAGGCGCATCAATATGCAAATGAAATTTGACGCTGTAGCTGTTAGACTTTTAGGCGGACGTCTCCCAGGACCCTCTGCGGACATATTCCGTTTTGATGTGTATATCTTGCTGACGAAACGTGGAATAAGTGATGAAGATCAAGAATTCAGCATACCAGTCTCGGCTGAAAATAATTATGTTCTATATTAAGTACTAAAATCGCATCTCTGGCTAAGTATAAAGCACTAATTTAAACATCGTCATAAATATTGCAAATGATGAAAAACGAAGTTGTTGCAGTTTGACTATATTTTTTTCAGCTTCAGTTATGTCATAGCTTTGACGATTTAAATTGAGTAATATAAAATGAAAGGACGTCCCCAAAAAGATGACGAAATGCTGATAGTTTAAAATGAATCCGATCCTTCAATATCGACAACACAAGAACATTTAAAGTATTTCAACAAAATTTTGTTAAGGAAAACGAAAAATTACGGTAGGAAGTTTTATTCAATTATTTATATATTTATTTGACTACATTTATTCATAGAAAAAATTGATAATGATTCCAAAAACATTCTAAAGACTGCAGGAGGAATGAGTCTCTCACACTAATATTCGTCCCAGTGTCAAACCACGACACTGATTAATTTTAATATTATTTCAGTTGGATTTAAATTTATATTATTTGTTTTATGTTTCAATTGATTGATGGCATTAAATTAATTAATTCCAAAAGGCTATTCACATAAATATATATATTTTTTTATAAAATATGCGGAGGTAATGGGTCTCTTCCTCCTACATACTAGCCAGTGTTATAAAGAATTCCCTGACATCATAGTTTCGTCAAACACCTATTGGATTACTAAGCTTAGTCCTGAGTCTCTGAGTCTTCCCTTTTGCGTCCATACCTCGAAGACCCAAGCCGACTTGGTATGCCGTTTTTTGTAAAGAGTTTCCCTCTCTTGGCCATAGCTGGCATTGGACGTGTATCCTCTACCCTGTTGGTATCGTATTTTACCCTCTCGACTGTGTCCTTGGTATCGTATTTTACCCTCTCGACTGTGTCCAGTCAAGTGAGATAGGGTTTGCCTCGGTATTCGTTTTCTTCTTCTCTAGTCGTTATCTGCTTATAACGAGTCACAAGTCGCAAGTGATTATTAACCCTGTCGCGTAGAGTTTTCCTTCCCAGAGCAATACTGGTTATGTGGTGAGAAATCCAGTAGAGACCATATATATTTATATGCACACATAGATACACACAAAGGGGGTGCATTATTTTAGTTATCATTATCAAAGTTTTCTTTTAGAGATTACTTTCCAATAATATTGATTCAGGTAATTTAATGGTTTTAGTTTTGGTCTGATTATAGGGGCTGTTAACCATTAATTGTAATGTTATAGTAGCGGGATGCCGTTCATTTCGATATTTTTTCAGAGATCAACCAGATATTTTTATGCACATATTAATATATAATTAAAAATAGATGAGAGTTTCCTTTAATTATAAAATATTTCCAATGTATTTTCATTTAAATTTTGAAAATTCCCATAATTCCAATTCCTATGTTTTTTGTCTAATCTTTGTGTATGATTATCATATATATGTTATTTAATAGATGTTCTATGTAGAGATCTGTAGAAAAGGGAATCTCTGTGTCTTTAATACTAACTTCATGCTTCTTAAATATGCTTACGTCGTCTACCTTTTCATTGGATGAAATACCATTTGATTGCATTTGTTAATTTGTGATTAAAAACAGAGGCGACTTGGCTCGTCCATATACACTGCGGTGCTGCTGCACCCCCAAGCAAATTTAGGAAAAATATATTTTTATAAAATAATATATAATTTATATTTATTAATCTGGTCGGTGCCTAAGCGGGGAGTGTTACTCGGCACGACGTGAAGATAGAGAGCTGCCTGCTTGTCTGCGCTACCACTGTCGGGTATTGGACGGATGCGGGCTGGTAGCGGAGTGCGGGGGGGGGGGGTTCGACTCGGTGCAGTTAACTGACACAGCATCTTTGAGTTACTTGCTGCTTGTCACTATTTTACCTCACCTTGTTTTTTTATATTTTAAATAAAATATGAGCGAATTACACTTTTTAAATTTTTAATATTCGGCAGCACCCCCAAATATTTTACCCAGTCACTGATTATTTAACAAAAAAATGTATATAAATTTTGGAAAAATTCAGGATTTCATTCCGCATAACCAAATATAAAACATATATGGATATTAAGGATCAAATTTAGGACCTTTATTATTTATTTTATTTATAAATGATATTCGTCGGATCCTTCAATGTAAATTCTCACTTTTCGCAGACGAATTAAAGATATTTTTTTTCTATTACTTCAGTGGAAGATGCCCTTTCGTTGCAGCTGGATATTGATTCTTTGCGCGATTAATAATACTAAATCGTCTACCATTAAGTATTGGAAAATGTCAAATAATGACATTTTCTAGATCAAAAAGGCCATCATCTTTAATTACAGACGTGGGAACGTAACTCTTCCTAAGCTATCGACTGTTAAAGATCTAGGTATTTTGTTTGGTTCTAAGTTAAAATTTAGTTTACATGTATCGGACGTGTGTATGAGATCGTCAAGAATGTTGGGCTTCCTCTTGAGAAATTCTCATCACATACGTAGCACCTTAGTCATACGAGTGCTATACGATGCATTGGTTCGCAGCTTGCTTGAATCAGGTTCCATTATATGGGCACCTTATGATGCTTCGAATCCTCTCAGATTAGAGAAGATACAGAATAAATTTCTTTGATATCTATACATGAGGGAGTTTGGATTCTACCCAAGTTTATACCCCAGCGCATGGGCGTAGCGCTGCCTGGGTTATGTAACCCTCGAAAAAAGAAGGTCGATTTACTTGGCAAAGAACTTCTTCAAGATGTTGGTTGGCGCAGTACATAACCCCCTTGTACCGTGCGAGTTGCTCTTATGGGCGCCACCTCACTACCATCGAGCTCGTTGGAGTATGCTTTTTCTTCCGCCAAATGCGAGGACAGGTGCTCTCGGAAACTCTCCGGTAATCAGAGCTATTACTTTTCCGTTTTGTTGATATTTTATATGAGATTTTATAATTCTTTTCTTCTCCTTATTGTAAAATATGTTGTTTTTTTCATGTTATTATTACATTTCATACGTGATTGGCGACCTGGGTTATTCTGTAATGCCAATCACGCACTGTCTTTATAAAATAAATAAATAAATATAGTTATTAAAAATATATATATTTAGTTTATAAGCAAAAATCTATAACTTTTTATATAATTTTCCATAAATAAATTCCTTTAATTTAATTGATATAATTTACAATGTATGAGTTTCATGCCTTTTTTTCTAGCAGAAAATTCAGAAGAGCCAAATAGGACATGGCCGTGCTTAAAATCTGAAAAAAATACATTTATGATTAAATAAACTTTATGGCTATACAAAATGGTTTTTTGATAAAATGATAGATAGATACAAAGAAAAATAAAAGATATTCCAGGCAGAATTCCTGTACAAGGATGCTCACTAGAATATCCTAAATATTTAATCGTATGAATTAAAAAAATGGATTTTTTTAAATTATAGTAATTCAATTTAAAATGTTGTAATATTACCGATGTTAAGGTAGGCAAAGACAATGTTGTAAATCCAAGAGCAGTTATCGTGATCGGTCTCTGATACTGTCGTTGCAACATCACGATAGTTTTTTGAAACTTCTGAGAAAATTTATACCAACGAATGTCGTATATATGATCGCTTATATCCGAAGTCTATAATGTATATAAATAATAATATTACAACAAAACTATTGTCATATTTAATTGATTTCGTTCTAACATCTTCTAAGAGATCAAAATTTCAATTCCTTAGAAGAGGTGAAACAACACCGCATGTATATGTTAAATACGCAATCTGACCGTTTGAATCCTGAAAAATAAGTTAAAATTAAATACATTAAACCCCTGTTCACCACACCCCCAGCGAGTACTGGTTTATTATAACGCCATTTAAAAAAAAACAAAAATGTTTTTCTATGAGCAAGAATGCTCCTCAATTTAAAGCTACCAAGGATTGGAACATCCTCTGGAACTTGAAGACACTGTGCACTGATTTTCCCATTAAAGTGGTATTAATACCTCCAAATACCTTTCCATCTTACAACCTATGGATTAAGGCACAATAGCAGCCTTCAAAGCCTATTATTTAAGAAAAAATATGCGCTCATTGAAGAACCTGATGGAGGTCACAAAGATGCCATGCAAGTTTTGTTGGAAACAATCCAGTCGTGTATGAAGGGTGTTTGGAAAAGGTTGTTCAGTGAAATTGTTGAAGTTCATTGCAATTATAAAAATGATATTCAATCATTGAAGAAATCAGTTTAATAGCCATATCCGGAGGCATCAGAGGTGTTGATGTAGAGACTTTGTAAAAATCACACAGCGAACCTATGAGCTATGAAGAGTTACAGGAAAAGAACTGCCATACGTTCCTAGAAAATTATGTATCCGAACCTGTTCCTGTGCGAAACTAAAAACCAAGTGCGAGTGTAAAAACCATTAAAAAGGCTCTTTTACTTCACAACCAATTTTAAATTACAAATTTGGAGTACCGTCTTGTATTTAAAGAAGACTACACACAGCAACATTGAAGTAGAAATCATCTGCACGAATATTACTCCGCTGAAAATGCCGTTCAATTTATCGATTATCCTGAAAAATTGATAACAAATAATTAAAAAAAATTGATATAGATTAATTTATTGATATTTATTTACTCCATCAATCGCGAATAATGATCAATACACTGCGTCAATATATCGTTTACAATTTTCTCCATGTGTTCGTCGTATCCAGCCTCCATAATATAACGATTCAAAGATACGATTAATTCTTTTTCGTATCCTTGATTTTTGTTTAGTTTATCCTGTTCCAGACATGCGCAGGAATATTCTTCTAAATTGTTTATCACATGAATTATCAACTCAAATTGACGCCTTATTAAAATGAAATGCCAACTGACGAATGTATCTATTCCAGAATAGCCTAAAACATAATTAGCAAAGTTTACTTGGTTACTAAAACAATTCAAATTAATTTAAAAATTGTGATTGATAAAAAAATAAACTGAAATTATTGGAAAAATCTTACTTGGTATTCTTGAAAAACCCATTAAATGATTAAGCATTTGGGTTAGATTATTGCAAGGTTGGAACAACTTTTGGAACGAAAAAATAGAAGAGCTAAGCCAGCTAGAAAATTCCAGAAGGTTCTAAGAAAAAAAAACAAATAATGCTAGAAAAGAATTTAAACCGAGATGCAATGTATTAGCTGTATTGTTATGTATTGTTATGTACCCATAAGTAATGTCGTTTTTTCGATGCGCCATCTTTAAACTAGTCCCTTTCAGACTGTTCTTACTGCCTTTGAGGCAGTAAGAACATGTTATAATCCTACACCCTGGTCCTAATCGTACATCCTGGTCCAGTACTCAGAAGATCCTGGATGGGTCAACCTGTTGCATCCTCCATACTCGCCGGATCTCGTACCATCTGATTTTTACTTATTTCGTTCTATGAAATAATTTCTAAGAGGTCAATATTTCAATTCCTTAGAAGAGGTGAATACAGCCCTTTCAGACTATTTTCAATCAGACCAGAGTTTTACAAGGGCATGGATGATTTGAAGGGAAAGTGGCAGAAGGTTATAGATAATATTGGGAAATATTTTGTATAAGAAAAGTTAAATGAAGTATAAGAAAAATTGTTTTGAATTTCATTGAAAAAAACGACATTACTTATGGGTTAATGATATGCAAGGACGAAGTGCTCAACGACAGATTGAAAATCTGAGGCTGTAATAATAAAATAAAACTTGCAAAGAAATGACATTCACCAAACTGTCCGACGAAAAAGTCCGAAAATTGAAGAACTGTAGAGCCCCTGTAATAAGGAAACATCCGGCACTATTCTCAAAAAATCGGTGCATCTCGAGAGAGCGGCAATGGCCATGGACTGAGGATCAATGAGACCAAGAGAAAATAAATGCTCATATGCCAAGGATGAATTCTTGAACCCCTGAGAGTCGAAGAGTACAGCTTTGACAAACAAGAAGAGCGAAAACTGGATATCCTAGAAAAGAGGATTTTGAGACGAATATTTGTAGCCGTATTCAACAATGGGGAATGTCGTATCTGAAGCAATGAGGAGCTGTACGGACTATACAAGGATATACCAGAGAAAAGGGTAGGGTGAAGGAAAAGGCTTATGGTTAACAAGCCTTCCTGTCCCCAGAGGAAAGGAAAACGAAGGCTGAGGTGGTCGGGATCGTGGACGTGGCTGCAGCCCGAATAAAATGGAGAAGGGTGATGGATGAGGCCAGGGCTCTACAAAAGGCTGTTGCGCCTATGATAATGATGATATCGATGTTAAGTTTTTCTGCGATAATATATTAAATTCTCAATGGTAAATTATTGAGAATGACAATTGATCAATGAAAAAAAATCCGTATATTTTTTTTTATCAAACCATATGTATATAAAAAGTAACAAACCAGAGATTGTTAAAAATGAAGCCCAAATTTGCATCATATATAATATTTCATATCCTGGTGAAGACGTTTGATCAAAAGGTGCATAAGATCTAAAAGCTGAAAAGTTAAAAAAAATGTATTTGATATTTGGATATTTTTCCTATTTTTTTATCCTAATTATTTTTATTCTGTTCCATATTTTTATTTCTAAATTTCCCCCCCTATTGTAAAAAATGTAAATGTAGGAGATTTTTTTTATTTTAATGCTCCATGCTTCTTACTATAGGAACATGGGAATTCAAAGATTCTGCGATCCTCTATGTTTTGGGTGAAATCTGATCCCACGGAGGACTTCAACGAAAGTCAACCTAATTGTGAAAACTCAAAAAACTATTCCATAGTATTCGATTCCAACGAGTTCGATAGTCTCTCCAATAGGAGTCTCTTCAATAGCTCTCCATTCTAGAGCGCAAATGTTCAAGGTAAAATTACATATTTATTTATTATTATTATTTTGTAAATATACTAAATAAAATAAAAAAGTTCACTGTTGTTTGGTTGACTTATTTAAAATATGAGAATGGAAATATGATCGATATATTAATTTTGTTCAATTAAATCTCTCTCCAAATTTTGTATGGGGGCCTTGGCTTCTATAATGCGGATTTCTATAACGTGTTCCCAATTTCTTCGTTATAGAAGAGGTGAGGGGTAAAATTAAGGATTTATTATAAGCGCCCTTAATATTATTGTTTAAAATAAATATATTGTTTGTATTGCTTACGTAAATACATATGTCCTTCTGGAGATTGTCGTTTGCCATAATATAAAGATTTTATTCCTGGAAGACTACCGAATCCTATCAGAGTGACTATCACAAAAAAACTATTAAGTATAAAAATATACCGACACTCTTTGAGCGTTCTATTCAGAGATTCTCTCAAGTATTTTCTTAGTTTAATAAACGAATTAATGTTCTGGTTATATATGGCCAGCGCTTCGTCGTCCACTTCCATCTCCATCACTCGTCTCGCCAACGGAATGTGCTGTGCAAATTCTATCACCGCCAACGTCTCCACCGCATACATTAGACTTTTTCTTTTCACGAACAGCACAATCAGTTTCAGCAACGATAGATAGCCAGATAGAGATGTTGCCATAGCCGACGTAAAATCGTCAAGATTCGGCAAACTGCATATCATGTAAATGCATTCACCGAGTATCACGATAGCGTAGAGGGATACGTTGATGAATCCGTGAATGTTGTTGATTATCCGCCAACATATGTTTTTGTGCTGCAGATTAAAGGCCCAAAGACCGGCCGATTGGAACAGTTTTTTCAACGGGGATAGATTTTTTATCATGGCCGACTCGAATTGGGCCTCCATTTGGGCACATCTGAAAAAAAACGAAACGAAAATTAATTAAATAAGAATAAATATTTCAAAGGAATTTGGTTTGCATTAAAATAAAACCACTATTATGATTTAAACTTAATTTATTTGCTTATCCTGTAAAAAACACAAAATACACAAAGTCTAAAGCAGGTAATCATCAGGTCACATTCGGTCGACTCATTTTTCTTCAATAAAAGAATTGACGAGAATAAGACATTGTTGTACTTATAATCTAAAAGTATATAAAATTAGTTTATATAAATGGAATTAATTAAATTTAATTCAAAACGAAATTACCCAAGTAAATGCCGGTAGAAATAATGTAGAGTATGCCATCGCAGATATGGAGACGGATCTCTGGGCTTGTCTCAGGAGTATGATTATTTATTCCATGGAGCTATTATCGCATTATGTGTAAGTCGAAACTCATAAAGTAAAATATAGCGTAACTGAAATTCTTTCTCCAGTCCCTATTTGTTTTAGGATCAAAAATCTTGATTAAAAAAAATCTACATATGTGGCCAAGTGGTTGAGCATAGTAATACTGGTTATCGGAGAGTTTTTGAGAGCACCTCACCTCGCATTTGGCGGAACAAAAAGTACACGCGAACGAGCTCGATGGTCATGTGGTGGCACCCATAGGGGTAACTCGCACAGTACAAGGGGGTTATGTACTGCGTCAACCAACATCTTGAAGAAGTGCTTTGCCAAGTAAATCGACCTTCTTTTTTCGAGGGTTACATACCCAGGCAGCGCTACGCCCCATGCGCTGGGGTATAAACTTGGGTAGAATCCAAACTCCTTCATGTAGAGATATCAAAGAAATTTCTTCTGTATCTTCTCTAATCTGAGAGAATTCGAAGCATCATAAGGTGCCCATATAATGGAACCTGATTCGAGCAAGCTCCGAACTAATGCATTGTATAGCACTCGTATGACTAAGGTGTTACGTATGTGATGAGAATTTCTCACGACGAAGCCCAACATTCTTGATGATCTTACACACACATCCGATACATGTAAACTAAAATTTAACTTATAATCAAACAAAATACCCAGACCTTTAACAGACGATTGCTTAGGAAAAGTTACGGCCCCAAGTCTGTAATTAGAGATGATGGGCTCCGTTGATTTACAAAATGTCATTTTTTAAAACTTTCCAATACTTATTGGAAGACAATTTAATATTGACCAATCGCGCAAAGAATCAATGTCCAGCTCCAACGAAAGGGCATCTTTCCGGCCGTCACTCTAGCACTAGAGCCTTGTTTGATTTCCCTAAGCATCACATGACGAATATGCACTTTTTAATTCTCTATTTTTAAGGGTTCGGAATAACAGCACTGTAACGTCCACCACACTAAATAGTTGTCAAATGACTGACAGGCCTCTCATCTATCTAGTGAAAACTAAAATTACCTTATCGGCTGACTCACTGCAAATAAAACTAAACAATAGAAACTCCACCTGAATCGGAACTTACTTACGACTCAATATAATACATTTACCCCTATATATACCCCTTTTGCAAATCAAATCCATACTTTTAAAAGTTAAATTCACTCTTTTGAAAATCAAATACAACTTTTTACAAATCAAATTCAACTTTTTTTTATCAGTTCCTTTAAAAATGTAAAAAACGGGTTCCACTGTATTTATGTAGTACCCCCAATTTATGTACCAAACGATTTAATAGTCGTTTATGAATTTCATGGTTAACTTTGATTTTGATAATGTAAATAAACGCTTGATAAAACCGTTAATATGATATGTAATGTGAACAATTTATTCTTTTTAATAAAATAAAATTGAGTGAATAGACATAACCTTTTGACATACAATTACAGAATTGATCATAGAAATTAATTAAAAAAATCTTACTGATTTTAAAACAGAAAATAATATCGAAGAAAATTAAAATAAAGTGATAAATAAATAAATACGAAGTTATTTGCTTGAACCTGTTAACCGTGTAAATCAGTCATTTCCAAAGCGGTCCCCCGCGAACCCTCAGGAGTTCATGTCAGGGGTTCTATGACAAGGGGAACAAAAAAATATGGGTCCAATTGCTTTAAATAGGGGCCCACATGATCGGAGCATATTTAGGCTGGATTACGCACAAACAAAAAACTTAAGGTACAGTTTAGAACGGGTTATCGGAAGTTCTTGTTTTAGAATTCTTGGTGTTTATCTTTAATCGCAAGGAAGTTTTTGATAGCTTTTCAACGCGGCCCACCGTTGATTTTATGGCGGCCTGCAAACTACTGACTAAATCTGACTAATCTAATCAAGAATATTAGAAATATTGTTTAAATTTGTTTACATTTCTTTTTATAATATTCAAAAAATCTTGCTCGGATGAGCATGGGAAAAAAATATAATAATTGTTATTTTAGTTATGACTTTAGAATGTTTTAATAATAATACATTTAGCTAATATTATGATTAAGCTATTATCAACGATACACATATCGAATTCAATACCCAGTTATCTTCCAGTGTTGATCCCTCCGACTGGCAAAAGCTGACTGGCTGATTAAATCGTAAATGCGATTCCACTGACACAAATTAGCCATTAAATATATATTATACTATATTCGTGATGAGGTAGACGTTAGGGGTTTTGATTACTTTAAGCCGACAATGGGTTAATTTTGTTGAGCGTATAAACAGGTGCCGGAGAGGGGGCACGGAGGGCCGGCGTCGAGGCGGGCCCCGACCCGGGCCGCCGGGTTTGAGGGGCCCCTACTATCATTACGCGGAACTAATACCGAATTCTAAATACATTGATACAGTATTAAATTATGCACGGGGTAATACAGCCGGTAAATTTCCAATTCGAAATTGGGACTGAAATAGTTGGACTTGTTTTTGGAAATTATTTACAAGCCATTAGACATAGGACCTTTCGACCCGCGGGAAATTAATGATGATTCAAATGGAAAATTCTAATTTGCGGAGGAAGGAGACAGCCGAGTGTCTTCATCGTTCGTGCTCGTGCAAATAATAGCAATCATTTTAAAATCATATTTGAATCAATTTAATGTTTCATTCGTATGAATCTTTAATTCTAATTAGATATCATATTAAATAGTCGCCGTAGAAATGTTTAGCGCACCTGGTACAGCTACAAAATTTAATAACATTATTTTTATTTGAAGCATATTTTCTATAATACTTTTATTACGGCGTTAAAGAAATTTATTCATTGACGATTATGAGAATGGAGCGGAATATAAAATAAGTAATAAATATGATTTAATTCCATCATTGAAATGGGATCTCCACATATTACTGAAGAAATCTTACAGGATGATATTTCGTAAATATCTCTCATGCTCACCAGTTTTGATTGTAGGGGCGATTTTTTTGCCAATACACAAAATAATGTACTGAGAACTGTAACTATTACCCTATAATTGCATTAATCTCACTCGTATAGGCGGACCGTCCATATGGCCAGATTGTGCGGCGCACACAGGCGCAGGAAATTTAGGCCCTCCAAGAGTGAAAACTTTAAAAATATAAAATAATAATTTGTTATAATCGACACAAATAATATAAGTGGCTCGTAGTTCGTCCTTTTAAGAACGAACACCTGACGTACAGGGGCGCTAATTGAAATTCTGCACACAGGCGAACAAAATTCTATTGCACATTTTAAATCAACACCTGAAACATCATACTGGTTGGGATTCATATGAGGAAAAGGAACTCATGGAGAATCATGGAGAGGAGCAGAGAGATTATCATATTGGTTCTAACTATTTATGAAGGTGCTAGAAAAATAAGGCGCCCTTTAAAATATGGCACACCTTAACAGAAGTCTGTACAAGAACAACAGTGCAAATTTCAAAATAGACAGACTTAATTAATTTATAGAGAGAGTATATTATAAGAAAACCCCTTTAAAACTGGAAAGACTAATCCCCAATTAGAGATATGTGGACGACACTATATTGATAGCCAAAGTGATTAAAAAGGTACCCACAAATATTTCGGATCTGGAGAGGGTCGTAGAATTTCTTTAGCTCGGATCTCTACTTAACGGAACGGAAATTGTGAGCCATAAATGAGATAGTTCAAAATTATTATGGTTAAAAAACAAGAGAATATCTAAAAAGACAAAAAACGATCGAAGTCTTGTTTCAGTCCTAGAAGAAATGGGCAACAAAACGAGGACAGACTATCGACTATAAGTCGCAAGAGGATTCTTCACTATCTCACTAGAAGAACTATAGTCTGAAGATGCTCGTTGGCCTTGGTAACTAGATACTGGTCAAGAATGATCCCTCAGACATGAGGATATCGACTTAAGATGAACCAAATACAATTAGCCCCATTTCATTATACATCTAAAAGAAAAAAAAATAAACTCTAATATAATATAATTTTGGTGTCGTCCTATTTTATTTTAATTTCACAACATCCTACAAAATCACCAACATAACATTTAATATAGTGCATATGAGGTCATCATAATAAATTCAGGTAATAATCAGGTCCCGATCATAAAACTGCCTTGTGTCTATTCATTGTTCTTCAATAAAAGAATTGACGAGGGCCCAATAGGACATTGTCGTACTGATAATCTAAAAATATTTAATTATATAATTAGATTTAGTTCATGATATATTTAAATATAAAATAAGTACCGAAGTAAATGCTGGCAGAGATAATGTTGAGTATCCCATCGCAGATATGGAGACGGGTCTTTGAGATTGTCTCATAAGCATTACTAGAGATTTTTGAAACTTTGTTGAGAATTTATACCAACGCACGGCATAAATACTGTCGCTTATATCTAAACTCTAAAAAAATATAATTGTATTTAATAAATATACAGTAAACCCTCTATATCTCGGATCACTACTCACGAGTAACGGAAATTGTCAGCCAGAATTAAGATGGCGATTAGTGATGGCTAAAAATGCGATGTCAAAGCCATCGACAGTTTAGAAAAACAGGGGGATATCCAAATGAACAAAAAAATGTTTTGTGCATTCTTAGTTTTTATTTACGGCGTAGAAACTTGGATCATGAAGGAGAACATAAGGAAGAAAATTGACGCCTTTGAAGTGTGTTGATGGCGACGACCACTAAACGTACAAACGAGTCTGTTCTAAAAGAAATGGGAAAAAGAAAAATGTCTCAAAAGGATTTTGCAATTCTTCGGGCATCTCACTAGAAGAAACGAAAGCCTGGAAGAGCTCGTCGTGCACGGAAACGTACAAGAACGCAGGGAAAGGGACGAGGAGAATCCCGAAGTGCTAAAATCAAGAAGATTCGGAATAAGAATGGTCACGATCCTCAGACAAGAGGGTGTCGACTAAAGTAGACAGTAAACCCTCCCATAATGCTCTCTCACAGCTTCATACAGCAGTCCAAAAGTCCCTCCTATAGTGCTCCCTTTTAGAACATCAAATACATTTTTCAATTGATATTAACAAGGACATTTAAAATATGCGAGTCGATATATTGATTTCGTTCAATTTCCAAATTAAATTAAAAAGCCCTACTCCACGTATTTTGCATGGATGCTTTTTTTGTTATAGGAGTATATCATCATTATTTGCCATCCACAAGGCTCTTACTCGCTGAAGGCATGGGCTTTACCAAACTCTCGAATGACAGTTATGGCCAAAGGAACCTGAGTCTCACACGTGACGTGAGGGCTCCCTTTTCGACTCCATACCGCGGGGACCCAAGCCGTCTTGGTATGCGGTTTTTTGTAAAGAGTTTCCTCTCTTGGCTGGCAATTGACGTACATTATCTACATAGATGGGGTATGCCTCTGTGTTCGTTTTTCTCTTCTCTAAGGCATTATCTGCTTTTAACGAATCACAAGTGACACGTAACGAGCGATCACACTCATACATCTGCCCAAAACGAGTCGCAAGTGATTATTAACCCTGTTGCGCAATCGCAATCCTTTCATCATGGGAAAGACCTCCTACGAGAGGGGTCCCCTAAAAAGAAGGAAGGGGAGCGAAAGTATCGAGACTAGACCAGTTATTGGTCAACAGGTTAGGGTTTTCCTTCCCAGGGGTATTCTGTCTTTGTGGTGAGAAATCCGTTAGAGATCGGATTTATTTATGCACATAAGGATACCTGTACATATTTTTTCAGGGGTACACTAATATATCACTGATTAACATGAATAGATGGTCTCTTGTGGTTTTTAGCTATAAATCTGTAATTAACTTACCACATTGATGATGGATTGTCCAAAAAAGCAATAAACTCCTAATTGGATCAGCGTTGCTACAATATATGTGGCATAAGTAAATCGATCGTTTGGTTCCTAAATTGAAAAAAATATTTTTTATTATAAGATTTCTAATAAAATGTTAATATAATTTATTAACCATTTTAAATTTGAATAGGACGACGCATAGTACGATAGAGCCGGATAGCATCTGGAAGAAAATCATGAAACCAAACGTTGAATCAATTCTAGAAGCCATGCTGAAATTGCAATAAAATTAATGATTTAATTATTAATGATGTATAGAGGTATTAAAATTTAATTAAAATCAGACTCCAGTAGTTTTCTGTAATGATCCATGCATTCTACTAATAATTTGTATGTCATGTGTTCCATAAACGTTTGGTGTCTATCTTCCATGACGTCTCTTTGCTTTATGGGGATGGTGTTTGTTATTATAACGCGTTCTCTTCCATCTAATACTGCAGCAGCATGTGCATATTCTTCTACATTTTCCAACAGATGCATTATTATTTCGAATTGTCGCTTCATCAATGTCATGTGCCAACAAAATAATGTGTCCACACCGCTATAGCCTGATGGAAATAATAGTATAGTAATTAACGTGTATATTTCAAATTAGCAGTGGGGCGCCGATTTTAATTTGGGCCTCTGTACCCCCCCCTCTTTACAATAAAACATATTTTATGAGAAAGTATGTATTAAGAAATTTTAACGAATTAATATTTAATATATTTTAATTTCCCTCTCGGCGCCTGTGTGCGCCGCACAATCTGGCCATATGGACGGCGCGCCCCTGCAAATCAAATACTATTACTATATACCTGGTATTGTTAGAATTCCCACGTACAATTGGGCCATGAACACAATCTCATATCCAGGTGATATAATCAAATCAAAGGGGGTCGACGCTTTTAATGCTAAAAAGTTATAAAATTACAAATATATTAAGCATAGCATAAAATAAAAGATATAAATACAGTGAATTCCCGTTTTTACGATTTTGAATGGTTTTATAAAAAGTCGTAGATATCTACATAGTCGGCCAAGTGGTTGAGCAGAGTAATAGCTCTGGTTACCGGAGTTTTCTGAGAACACCTGTCTTCGCATTTGGCGGAAGAAAAAGCACACGCGAACGAGCTCGATGGTATTGAGGCGGCGCCTATAAGGGGAGGCTCACACAGTACAAGGGGGTTATGTACTGTGTTAACCAACAGCTTGCAGAAGTGCTTTGCCAAGTATATTAACCTTCTTTTCTTGACAGTTACATACCTCAAACAACCTCGAAACCATAGGTAAAATCCAAATTCCCTCATGTACAGATATCTAAAGTTTTTTTTTAGATTTTCTCTAGCTTGAGGATATTCTTAGCGTCATATAGCGCCCAGATGATATATACTGATTTAAGTAAACTCCGAACCAATGTATCGTATATCAACATTATTACTAAGGTGCTATGTAATGAGAATTTCCCAAGATCAAAGCCCTTATTATGGAAGCTCTATTACGAAGAATTGAACCTAAATTTAGAGACGAGTTCCCAGATCTTTAATTGACGACCGCCTGGGAATCATTATTAATTATTATTTTTAATGTTTTATAAAAAATGTTCCTGATTTCATCGTTATAGGAGGGACTGTGGATTGAAATTATCTTTAATTCCAAAATTGAAAGAAAAACAATATTATGACAAACAAGATTTATTTACTTTTAAGAATCTAACGAATTTATTTAATTAGCTAAAAAACTGAAAAATCTAGTAATGTATAACGACGCTAATTTGCAATATGAAAAAAAAGAAAACTTTTTGGAAAACAACTGCCTAAATCTATAAAATTTCAATATAATATGTATTGCTATAATTTATTTAATTACTGTAAGTAAATATTTAAATAACCTGTGTAAATAAAATATGTATGATGTGTAAAAATATATACCCGATTAATAAAATATTATAGTCATTAAATACACATCTTAAACGGTTTCTTTGATGAGAATTCGTACATTTTTTATGAACACCGTGGCGTTTTTTACGAAATTTTAATTTCTTAAGAACAATATGTAATTAAGAACAAAACAAAGTATATGTATTGATAATTGTAGTATTTAAAAATTCAGCTTTGAAGCTTTATCTATTTTATTCATTATTTAATTGCAATCGTTTATCATTTCTGTAATTCTGTAATATTTAAATTTGACGCGAGGCCTCCCCTTTTGTGTTCTTACCATGGGGACACAAGCTGTCTTGGTATGCGGTTTTATGGGCCAATCCTGGCATTGGACGTGTATCTTCTATCACTGTACGGATTTTACCCTCCCGACTGTGTTTAGGCAAGTAGGAGGGGGTTTGCCTCGGTATTCGTTCTCATGATCTCTATGCGTTTTCTGCTTGTAATAAATGGCAAGTGATTATTAACTTTGTTGCGCAATAGCAATCCCTTCATTATGGGAAAGACCTCAAAGAGAGAGTCCCCTAGAAAGAAGGAAGTGAAGCGAAACCATCGAGACTAGGCTAGGGTTTTCATTTCCAAGGCCAACTATAATAATTGTGGGATTATGTTTAGGTGTCCGACGAAAACTATGAATTGAGGGAACACTGGCAAGGGGGTATGTAAGAGGAAGACACCCATTACTTCGTTTTGTTCCATAAAAAAATATTTATGTAGGTAATTTGGCGCGTTGTAATTAATTAATTTAATCCTATTTATCTTTCCTAGAATAAATAATTATAAAACAAATAATATAAACTTTGACCAGTGTCGTAGTTTGACACTGGGAAATATTAGTATGAGAGACTCATTCCCCTGACGTCTTTAGCATCTTTATCGAATTTTTATAAGAATGAAGGGCCGAATTTCTGATTACGAGTATCCAAATATAACACACAAAATTGATTTTATAAGAAATAACAATCAAATCGACTTAATTCAAAAATTTGTGATTTGACACTGATGCCAGTGGATTCTTATTAGTATAGAACAATGGTCGCCAAATTCAACAAGGATGGTAGCTACTTTCGGAAATTGAAATTGTCTGCTGAGCTACTATACATATTCCGATTCGTCCTCCCTATTTTCTCTACTGAAATTTTAATACTTTATTTATATCACAATTTAATAAAATAGATTTAAATTAATTAGTATTTAAATATTTTTAATAGTTAATAGTTAATAAAATACTAGTTTCTATTTTCATAGAAAATAGACCCCATCGGGCGACGCCGTTGGTTTCGAGCCGCTGTGATGGATCGGTTAAAATGACGGGCGTTAGTAGTGTATCGGAGATTCTTATATTCTCCTTGTGGAGTTGTGGACCGTTTGGCGACCACTGGTTTAGAATGATTCGTATACAGAGATTATAATAAATATATAGAAACGTTACTTACGCAGGTACATAATTCCATCCGTGGATGCAGTTCTTCCGGTATAAAGTTTTTTTGCACCCGGCGATATAAATATTCCACCCAGAGTGAATAATACAAACAATAGATTCAAAATCAATATGTATCTGCACTCTTTAATCTTCTTCTCCATTGTGACTTTGACGTACTTACGCAGTTTCAGAAAAGGGATTCTCTCATCGTACTTGGACTCTATTGAAGTTTCGTCGTATTCCAAGCTCATGACGTACTTGATCAGCGGAATATTTTTGGCATAGTCAGTTTTAATCAGGTTGTCGATCGTGAATATCAAGTCTGTTCGCATGAAGAACATGGTCGCCAATTTGATGAACGATGCTAAACCACTGATTATCGTGGCTATCACTGCGGTGACTTCGGTGATATTCGACCAGCTCAATGCCATGAATTGTATCTCCCACTCCACTACCATAGAGTACCACATCAGGTTGAACAAACCGACGATGTTCGACACTAATTTTAAGAGTATTTTTTTACTATTCAAATTCTCTGACCAGAAACCCGTGAATACGAATAGCCTTCGTAATGGCGATAAGTTTTTCTCCATTAAATTATCTATTTCGGTCTCCATTATTATCTAAAAAAATAATAAATTAATATAATCAATATATTTTATAATTTTAGTTTCAATACCAGGTTATCCACTCGATCCCTTCAAATGGCAAAAGCTGACTGACTGATTAGGCCGTAAATGTGATGGCATTTACATAAATTAATCATTAAATATATATCATACTATATTTGTCATAAAGGCATTGGGGGTCTTGATTATTTTATGAAGACAGGAAATTAATTATAGGAAGTGCCAAAAATACGTGCAATAAATATACAAAAAAATATGGTTTGAATTATTATTTTTTCCTTTTGTTGCACAGAGATAACGCGAGATTTCATCCAGCGAAAGACACTATCAAAAAAATTAGGGACTTTGAGTGGGAGTCCCTGTTACATTCGCCTTTTTCACTGGATATCACTCTAATAGAGTTGTAATCGTTTCCCGTTATACATAAGTAAACAGAAGTAACACAGAAAAGTACGAAGTTGCTTATCCGGAATTATACAGCTTATTACAAGAGAGTTTTAGATAGCTTTTCCATATTCATACTTCAAGGAAAGGGAGAAAAAAGACATAGGTTATAAATTTTTGAAGGTAAAGATTTAGGATTATTCCTCACTAACTTGAATCATTTACAGTATTATTTGTTGTTGATAGAAAAAATATTAGGTTCTGGTTTAAGTCGTTCCATATCCAAATATTTACTTGCATGTTGTGACTCTATCACATATAAAGGTTTGAATTAAAACAATATAAGTTTTTCTTTTATTATAATTTTATACTCTATAAAAAATCAATACTGCTATTGTCCACTCTATAAAAAAAAACTACAATTGTTCACTCTATAAAAAAAACTCTGTTCACTTTGGAGCAACATTGTATCAATTAGTTTAAAATATTTATTTTAAAATTTTAAATATTTTCACCGTCGAGATAAGCTAAAAATAATAGAGGGAATATCCAATACAAATAAAGAAGTTTAATTCTTTTTTTTTTACATGAAGTGATTTAGCTGCTGAAAAAATCTGACAAATCTAATCAAGAATTTATAAAATTTTGTATAAGGCTTTCCGTCAAATATGAGAATTTACCACTGCGTGGTTCTTTTTTCTGCCGAGATTGTCATCTTTGAGTCAAACAAACATGTTTAAAAAATTTTGACTACACCACTGGTGTCAGCTCAAAAAATGCATATGAAGATGTCAAAAAAATGTAGACAGGCAAGAAAAGCGGGGAGTCTACGGGGGAAAATAGGATGCCAAGACCCATGCCATGAGGCAGAATGATTTGGGAACCTATGCTCTAAACCGAATAATTACAATTACAACTGAATTCTAAAGCTTTTAACCAGAAAACAAACTAATAGATTCAGAGTGAGAATATCCAATAGAGTAAAAATATGTTTTTTTTGATAATTGATCTAAAAACTAATATAAAAAACGGCATATATTTTTGGCACTTCCTGCATAATTATCGTATATACGTTGGGCTAAAGATGACTAGTCTGGCCGGCTCTATTATCTTTACACGGAAATAAGGCCGAATTTATTAATGAAAATTGTCGACAAAATCCATTAGTGGCAACCTTGATTTTAATATTTTAACATTTTAATGTCTATATCGTTTATAAATATATGTGATTGCAATACCCTAATCTATCGTTCACGTATTTCTTTTATTTCATTCTTAGTTCCGACCAAACATCTATAAGAACAAAGGTGAGTAATCCTGCATCAATCGCTTTCCCGATCCGTCGTCCTATAATTATGGTCATGTCAAATATGAGGAATTTCTGCTCTTTAGAATCTTTGAATACTTGGATGGAGATTGTAGACCAAGTAACAAACCACAGTTTAATAGACTTCTTGTACTAATAGTTATTTTTAAAGGCTATATATTAGGGGAACCGAGAAGTAATCAAAATATTTTTTTGGTGGCAGAAAACATTTATTTATTAAAAAAAATTTAAACACTAATCAACAATGTAATTAAACTTTTCTAAATGCGTTTTAACTTCAACAAGGACTTTCTCTATTGTTAGTGATGGTCGAGAGTTCGGAACAGGTACTTCTCCGGAACAATATATGTTGTCATTAAATATAAAAAAAAATCAAATAAATAAATTTGTAGCCGTCATCTTCCTGCGCATCTTTAAAAGCACGTAGATGTCATTTTCCGTTACATCGTCGAATTTAAAAATCCTTTGTGTGTATCGAATTGCGATACAAGATTCGGCCCAAGTTGCGAGTTGGGTTATACGTATTTCAGCTTTCGTCTCTAATGGAAAAGTTACAAAATAACATATTACTTTTAAGAGTAGGGGGTTCCAGGCTAACTTATTTGAAAAAGAAGAGGGAAATGTAAAGGGGTTCCTCGGCAACACTACGTGGCAACACCCATCAATGTATCGAACGAAAAAAATATTGTAAATCGGCCACGTGTACACATATTATAACACGATTATCTCTTTTAGAATCACGGATTTGTTGTAAATATTATGTAATTGCATTAATAATTTAAACAAAAGACTGAGCTGATGGGTAGTTTCTAGAAGTTAGAAGTTCCATGATCTCATTGACGGGGAGTTAGAACTGATATATTATGTACACAAAGTAGCTGATACAGTATACCCTCCTATAACGCTCTCTGCTGTGCTCCGGTTTTTTATAACAAGATCGACAGTTCCTCCCGTACCGCTACTTCCCGGAAAGTTAATTTTCTAGGTCAAATAAAACCCAGGTTGCCATAAATGCATAAAAAACATAAGAATAGTTATCTTTCTATGCGTTTTATGCAACATCATTTGGAAAAATGTTAAATGTATTGATTTCGTGCAATTTAGCAAGGTCACTCCTTCTTCTAATCAGACCCTTTGTATACCGTCTAGCCACCGATAACCAGGAAAGCTTATCGACCATTTCATAACCAATGTCATGGCTTGTAGGTAACATACATATTATTACGATAATATAAGTTAACCGCGACTAAGCTAAGATAATACTCGGATAGGTAAGCCAATCGTCCGACTAAAACTATGAATTCAAGAAAATTCTTTATAACACACCCAATGGAAAAGTGGAGTGAGTAGATAAAAATATGAATGTAGGAGCGTTGGAATTAATTAATTAAAAGCCATATGCTTCGTGGAATAAATAATTATAAATTTTAAATCAACTAAAACATAACCAATGTTATGGCTTGTAAGTAACATATATCAGTTAAATAATGTAATTAAACGTGATTGAGCTAAGATAGTACCTGGATTGGTTAATCCTTCTGCGAAAATCTATTGAAATGTAAGTGTGAGTGACCCATTTCCGGGTTTGGACTTTCTGTTATGTTATCCATCCATCGTAGTCAAATAAATAATTAATGCGATCAATACAGAGTCCATCCTCCTTGAAGAGAGTTCTAACATGGCTTTATACCACTGTTAAATCCATTCTCATCGTATAATACAATACCTTTCATTGCGGCACCCATGACGTTCATGGGCACACGAATCGTGTCAAACATACGTCTTCATAGACGTTTATTTACGTAATTTTCTTGATCTTAAAAAAAAAGTCTTGATTGTAAATGCTTTTTTTAATGGGTAAATCCGATACATTGTCTTGGTTCTAAGCTGATTCCATCAAATCTTGTAATCGAGAGCCTAGCTATATTGACAGTTTCAAAGCTCAGTTTTATTCTTGCATCTTCAAGGATGGCCACAATATTGATTTTTACAGATTAAATTACCGATAAAATTAATTTATTTTATTCAACATCAACCTCAACAAAACTGGGCTTTTTGTGTGATTTTTAGAAGGAATCAGCTGAAATACTTGAATATATTCGTCAATTATGACGTTAAAGTCTTCAACCCTTAACAAATTCCACTATTGAATCTATTTCGATTGTTGCGTACACGATTAACTTAACATTTATTATCCATTTCAATGATTTTCCACATTTTATTACAAATTAGACTGGATTATGCTTATTTTAATAATATAAATAAATAATTTTGAAACACACGTATATATTATTATAATTTATTATATGC
This sequence comes from Philopotamus ludificatus, assembly GCA_022495035.1. Lineage (NCBI taxonomy): Eukaryota > Metazoa > Arthropoda > Insecta > Trichoptera > Philopotamidae > Philopotamus > Philopotamus ludificatus. The sequence goes on from JAGXCT010032898.1 coordinate 23,556, forward strand.
CTTAAAAATGCGTCATTTGTACAAACATCGTCAAGAGCCGATGACGCATTTATGCGTCATTCACTATCGATATGAAGATCTTTGTGATATGTTCATTACATTGCTTATCTTTGAATCGTAATATTATTTAATGATGAATTTCTATGAACTTCTCTAATTTGGAATTTCCCAGAGCGCCCACGGATCTTGCAACTGTTTTTTTTAGCAGATTCCAGTCACAAACCAAGCATAGTAACGAAGCCTTAACTTAATTTTGCATAATACCATTAATAATGAAAGGTTCGCTTCTCGCTCAGTTTTGAGAGTCGACTGCCCACGCGACCACCGATAAAAAAAGCAGTTTTCTTCTTGAAACTAAAAATTCCTAAGAAAAGGGAGAAGGAAGAGGGAAAGTAGCCTTGCACGACTCTTTGCAAAAGTTTATGCAAAACAAGCAAATGACGTCCGAACGCTTTAGGTATGCTTATATTAAAAAGACCGCTTCTGGATTTAAAGAAGTAAAGGATCATATAAACCAGGGGAGAGCAATCTTTTTTTACGACGGGCCAGTTACAAATATAAAAATGTTGTGTGTCTTGGCCGCATGTAAGAAACGTGATAATACAAACACTGAATGGTGTTCTTAAATTATCTCTTTAATAACAAAATGAACCTATTAAAAAAATATAGAAATAAAACACTAATTAATAGAAATCATAAATTTTGTGTGTTACAACGGAACTATGTTATTCGATACCGTGTTATAGGAGGGTTTCCTGTATAATAAAATATTAGCTAAGATTTTTCAACAGCATCCTGAATTCTATGCTCTGCTTTTTGTATAATATCCGTTATTTTTATTTGTTAGCTTTTGCTGATTCTGCTCTTTTAACTGATCCGTCATAGTGGCTTGAAACCAACCGCGTCGTCCGAAGAGGGTCTATTTTTAAGGGAAAATATACCCAAGCATTTCAAGATGACATTGCTGAAATCTCCATTAATATCATGACTTATTTTTTAAAAAATAATTATTCTAAGAATAAAAATTGTTATTCATGATATGCTTTATAATTTAGTCAATATTTTGGATTTTTAACCTAATCAATATGACGCGTATAAGACACGCGCACCCGATGATGTCCCGCCGCACACCGAGGACACGCCACCGATAGACCGACAGCCACGATTGCGAACGATAAAAACATTATTATAATATTTATTAATTAGACTTTTATCAACAAATACAAATAGTTTGTGATATGTAGGGATTCATATTAAAATAATTATTCGAGACAAATCAAAAATTAGGAGTCCCTAATATACCCCATCGGCACGGCTAGGTTATTGACAAATTTGGCCGCGGATTGCTTACCCCTGATCTAAGCATTCTGAATTATTTTTTTAATCAGAAACTTTTAATCGACGGGGGGTTACCTGTAGATTTTTGAAATATTATATATATATTTTAAATATGCGATTTTAGTTATAGATTAAATTTTGGGGCCACCATCGATCGGGAGGCCTTATGCTCCAGCATAAGCATCCCTATAAATCCGCCACTGATTGTTTTAGCTCTTCAATCATCTGTCTTCAGAATCATTCTTCTCAGGCTTCAAATTTCTGGATTAGATAATTATATAATGCATCGGAAATCTCTTATAGTATATTTTATTATCTTTAAATATATTATGAAATATTTTAAAAATTCAGATTGATGACTGCGCCATATACGAAAGCCATTGTGATATCGGACAAACATAAAAGGTGACTTATTACGAGCTCTTATCCAAGAAAATTCATACGGACAATTCCAGCGAGCTCAGCACATATGCAAATGGCAGTGATTATTTACATGCTCAGCATGTTAAGTGGTTTTATTGTGTAACCATCTTACATGCATGCAGAAGTTGAAATTGCCATCTCGAGAAGGAGACGCGACGGTGGCAGCGGCGGAGGAGGGGGGTGGGGGCGCCGGTGGGTGTTGGGCAAAGACTGCAAAAGTCTCAACGCCGAAATTGACTGTATGACAAATAATTGAGAGTGCGTGCATTAAGCGCTCCATGTATGCATTAGGCCAACAAAGCACCGAGGGGGAGGCCGGGCCGGCGGGGGGCGGGTCCCCCGAAGTGGTTGTCGTGTCGGTCCTTTCAGGAGACATATCCATTACCGGCGAGTGGTGGCGCAAAGAGAGAAAGGATGTTTCCTTAAACCCGGCGGGGGAGTCCTGCGCGGCTCCACAATTCTTCAATTCGCTAAGCAAACATTTATACGGGAGGAGGAGGAGGACTCGGCACTCTCGGCCTCCCCGATTCCGTAATGTCCATCGGGGAGACGAGTCGACTTGATGACGCAAAGGTGGAATGTGTATTTTTAAAGGATCGGAGGGAAGTCGAATTGAATACGACATGAATAAAGTCAATTGTAATGGATTTACAATTTTCAGGAAGCACCAGAATGGATTTACAAACATAATATCTATCGCACTTATTAATTAACCTATACTCATAACTAATAACTTACTGTTTCAGGTAATATAATACATACATAAAATACATTATCATACTCGCTTAACGTAATTCTTTCCGTAAAGCGAGTTATCGGTCTAAGCAGTTGTTATTAGGTTCTCATTTGTAAATATGCGTTGGAGTTATTTTCTAATTTAGATGTTCGGGTGGAAAAAAATACTTGGCAGGTTTTAGCATCCCCTTTGAGGGTTTTAAACGAGAGTGACGGTCCTTTTATCTCAATCTATCCTTGGCTGTCTCGTTATCCGTGGCCGGACAATGGACTCAGTTTGCATTCAATTATGGACGAGCCAAGAGTTACGAGTGGGTCTGTGGTGTGGAGAGGCGGGGAGGGGGGTGGCAGCAGCAGAAATGGAAAATGTGTGTCGCCAAGTTGGTCGGCGTAGAACAGCGTTTGGATCTTTGGCCGCTAATGGATTGATGGGGAAGCGGTGTCGGGCGGGAGAGACCTCGGCCTTGGCCGGGGGCCACGGGGAAGATGGCCGAGAGAGGGCTGGAGGGGGCATGGGGGCTCATGGGGAGCAGCCGGCTTTCAGCTTCCAGCGAAGAAGCTTTGTGAGTGCTTTGACGGCTTTCAGGATTTCATTCGGCGTGTTTTTTTGGCCAAAGTGGAGCGTTTAACAGATCGCTACATTTGCATTTGACGTTTGTTTGACATGTTGTCCCGACACGTGCCGCCATCTGTCTAATCTCGGCTTTCCATTTTTTATCATCCAATTTTATCTAAAATGCATTCGATGCAACCTTTAAATTTCTATTGTCATGGATTATAGGTAACATACATATTATTACAATACTGTAAGATGACCGCGACTGAGCTTATTTAAAATTCGGATACTTTATATGAAAACAGGGAATTCTTTATGACACTGGCCAGGGGGGTATGTAAGAGAAAGACACCCATTACCTCCATGTTTATTAATTTAAATATTATATTTATGTAGGTAGTTGGCGCGTTGGAATTAAATAATTTAATATCATCTAACTCTTGTTGAATAAATAATTATAAACAACAAATATAAATTACAATCCAACTGAAAAAGTATTAAAATTTCCCAGTGTCGTGGTTTGACACTGGGAGGAATGTAAGTGTCAATTAGTAAATCTTTATCGTATCTTTACATGGGTGATTGGCGCTTTGGATTTTCTGTTATGCCATCCATCCATCATAGTTAATTATATAAATAAATAAAAAATAGTGCATTTAAAAATATATAATTAAAAAATTACCAGGGTATAGTTGACTGAGTTGAATTTTGGGATTTGAGGGTTGTGATATTTTTGTGAGTAGAGTAAAAATAAAGGAATGAATTACATAATAACAATAGCTTAATATATTTAAAAGTAGGATATAAAGATATTTCCATACGTTAGCATTCTGGATAAACTATGGAGCATTGATAATTAACATTTTCTATTTATTCATTGATTAACCCTTTTACTCCCACGGGGCCGATCATCGGCCTCAAAACTTTCATAAAAAAAAAATGCTAAATATTTTTTTTTTCGTTTAATTTAAATTCATAATGTTTTAAATGATGTATTTCCTGTGTATTGATACATCTGGGATGACATGCTAACAGTTTATGACGAGTTATTGATTTTTAACATGCATATAGAATTTTGTTCATACCATTTTTTTTTATTTTATATAAAAATGTTCGCAACCCCTGTCCATAAAACTGATTAAATTATTTATAAGGTATTAAATAATTATAAGAACCTTTATAAAAATTTATTAATAAAAAGTTTTATAATTACCTGGAATGAACCCGATATTTGCTAATTTTGCGAAACAATACTATTATTTTTTATGTCAATTTTCTATTTTCATTTTCAATTATTTTTTTTACATATAATAATTTATTTTTAGGTTAAAAATGATTCAAACTCAAAGTTTATAGTGTTTTAAGAATAAATATTTTTTATAATTATTTTTTTCTTTATGTTTTTATTCATATTTGAAGATTAGTTATTATCATATATTTCACAGTGAAGGTCTCACAAAAAGAATTATGTTTTAAAACGAATCATTAGCTGAGATAAAAAACTATCGTTTTTTACCAAAAAATTGCTTGGGATTCATCGCATATTCTATGCAAAATAGGCTGGGGTTAAAAGAGTTAAAGCTTTCTAATAATATTTTCATACTATATATAATATTAGCCATACTATAACGAAGAAATCTGGATGAAGTTATAAAAAGCCCACGTGTTAGAAACCAAAGACACTCTTTAACGCTCTTTTTGTAAATGAAACCAATACATTGATCCATTTTTCCATTCGCATTTTTTCAATGACCTTATTCAATGTCAATGTATTTTTTTTTATTGTTAATCAAACATAATTGGCCAAATTTTTAATTGGGCGTGGCAATTAAATATATTAGATAGCATAGAGCGTTATAGGAGGGTTTACCGTTTTTAGTAAGATTTTTGCAAAAAAAACCATTGTGTTTAGGAAAATCTTTAATCAATAAAAAATATGTTATAATATTAATAATACTACCAATTAATATACCTTATTTTGGAATAAATAATAATAAAATTAAGATATAAAGCTCTTGCTTGAAATAAATATAATATAACTAGAAGAGTGAGATTTAAAAATCGTATAGAATTTTCAATTTTCCGAGCATAAGCAGATTTGGACGCAAGTATCTCCCCGCTTAAATAGTCTGCGAAAAGTTTCATCTGCAAAATAAATGAAGTGTAAATATTGCAATTAAAACTTTATTCTACTTTCCACTCAACTTCTTCTTGATGAAATAAAACAAGCAGTATCTGCGCGGATACATCCGACGGCTGCTCGGCGCAATTTTGTATCCGGAAAAATTCGCATTCGCGCGCGATTTATTGCTAGGAAAATATTACTATGGAAAATCGTGGCATAGTCAACCAACAGAGAAATGGCGGTGGCAACTTCCCACCCTAACGGTTTACAAACAGACCGGGCTGGTTATATCCAGAGACCAAATTGAAAACTAAATAGAGACAAAAGAGTATTGCTCTATTGGCTTAGGCGTAATCCGCGCCGATGTCGGTTTCACTTTCAGACAGGGCGGAAAAGCCGCAGGAAAACGCCGTTAGAAAGCAATTTAATTCATTTGAATTATTAAAAGTTTTGGAATATCCACAAATTTGATTTGGCCGCGTTTATTTGTCGGCGGCAATTCCGGCTTCGGTCCATGGGACGTGTCACCGAAAAACTGGCGGGGTGGAGAAATGGCCGTGTATTTGTAAAGTTGGAAGTTTCCAGCTTTGTTTCAATTAGTGCCCACACCCTTGGTTAGTTCACGGCTTCTCACAAAAGCTTACAGATTTTTCTTCATAAAACAACACACAACACAATTCGGAGAGTTAGGCTCCGCATACACTTGCGACATGAACATAATTTTATTTATGATAATAAAAATAACTCTATCACTAACTTGAGGATGAGGAAATAGATTAATATAGTTTTTGTAATGACACGAAAGATTTGGCAACATTTTGATTGACTTGTGAATTCCATTCTTCTAAGCAGTATTTTTTCTCAAAGCTATTTCATGTACCCCATGAGAAAATTTATATTTTTGATTGAAAAAATCGTATAATTCACAAATTTTAGAAGATGACCAGCGGTACTTTTATTCTGTTAAAAATGAAAAAAAGAAATTTAAAAACGACAGAGGTTCTACTGAATTATTATCTACTGAATTATTATCTACTAAATCTACTGAATTATACCCATAAGTAATATCGTCTTTTTTCAATGAAATTAAAACAATTTTTCTTATACTTTATTTAACGTTTCTTATACAAAATATGTGTTTTATAGATTATAAAAAGGCCTTTGATTGCGTGAATTGGAATTGTTTGT